>CM029368.1:17044894-17232394 GCA_017165825.1 Hepsetus odoe
TTTATGTTCGGTAGAATTGCAGCAGTTGCCATGGCTGCATTTTCTGGAAGTGTCCCATTAACAGTCACCTCAGATTATAAATTGCAGCATAGTCAGTGTAGGCCAACAGCTACAAACCAGCTTGATTTGTAATGAATCACTTTAGAGACAGGAATTCTGGGCAGACCTGTATGCAAAAACAATGCCAGTTTGCATTTAGTAGGGCCATAAAAGAGTCAGAAGGAGCCAGAAAAAGCATTTAGGCTACTTAATGCAGTAAATGCCCAACGAATATCGATTTAGTGACTCAGTTTCTATTGTGAGTGCTTTTTTCTTGTTGGAAGTATGACTATATGTTTATAATTTATAAGTGCCAGGAAGTGTATTGAGCAAAAGAGTACAAAAGCACTTATGTTGTGGGGTGGTCCAACACTTGCCAGTAAGGTATCTGGAACCTACACACTTCTCCCACCTATATGTGACTATGCATTCTTGTCTGCCCACAGATAACAACCTAAAAGGTGGGCCACATGGCTTTCTCCCACTTGTGTGTATAAATACATATGCTCTCATACACAAACACATCAAATTGACTTGGTTCTAACTTCCTGTTAAAGGGGATCTTCAGCTGAGTAATGCATGCATGTCATCCCCATCCAAATTGTTTTGGTGTCACTTAAAATGCACCTTTTATGGTATTTACTAATAGTAAATTGGTCATTTCTGTTATTGAGGTTTAGTGTAGGTCTTTGTAAATGTACAAAGCTGAAAGTGAAACTGACTATTTTTGTCATTGTGAAACTCTGCACCTCATGCAGTGAACCACAATGAAATTCAACCTCTGCTTTTCAGCCATACACGCAGGGGGCAGCTATTTGCTCCCGGGGAGCAGCGATGGAGACATTACCTTGCTCAAGGGTACCTCAGGGTAACCTACTGGTCTTGGATTCGAACCTACAACTTTCCACTCATGGGGCTGATTCCGTACATTTACATTCACAGCAGACGCTGCTATCCAGAGTGACTTACAGCAGTGCTTTGTTTTCACATTTGAATGTCATATTAGTAACCAGCTACAATCAACAACTGCTGATTAACTATTACAACCCAGTAACAAACTTAGTAACCCTGTGACTAGAACAAAAAAAGTGCCCTTAGTTTGCTTTTTTTTTAGTAAGAGGAAAGAAAGAGCAGAGGTAAAAGAGTGGGACTGTTTGGGAAGATTATTCCTTGGACAGGTGGGTCTTTAATTGACGTTTGAAGACAGCAAAGGATTCAGCAGTTCTGACCATCAGCGGGAGTTCGTTCCACTACTGAGGTGCCGGGACTGAGAAGAGTCTCGATGCATGTCCTCCTCTTTCTTCAGTTCCTTTACCACTTGGCCACTGCTGCCCCAAGAAATGAATTTCACCATGGTTACACCAGTACTTTTATAATGTGGTATAAATAGACACTTTATATTTTAGAAAAGTATCCAGTAACTTCAATTTGTTATTATTGTTTCCCAATATTTTCATTTTCTACTCTGGTGGTATAGCGTGATTTATGATGACAGGCTGTGGTTAGCAGTAGCGGGTGTTTTACTTTCACATCAACTGTTCAAATCAAGCACCACCTGCTGGCAACATCATGAACTTGCAAGAAAAGAACTTTATTGAAAAAAAATGTGTTCAGGTGCTGGTGCGGAGACACTCTGATGGCACAGAACTGAGAGGCAGGGTGGTGGAGACGGAGGCCTATTTGGGTGGGGAGGACAAAGCATCACACTCTGCTGGGGGGAAGCGCACAGAGAGGAATGCCGCTATGTTCATGAAGCCTGGTACCGTCTACGTTTATCCCATCTATGGCATCTACCTCTGCATGAATGTCTCCAGCCAAGGTGAGTAATTTTTTTTGGTTTTTTTTTGACACACATAAAATGTCACAAAAACAATGGGTTTAAAACTCCCTTGCTGTGTTTTTTGTAACCAATTGTTCTTCATTAATGAGTACACTTATGTAATAGGTGTTTTTCTATGGCAAAGTTAAACGGGAGGTAAACAGGAGTTTGGGTGGGAGCAGACAATTCGGAGCCATGTTAACTGCTGCATGTGTGTGTGTGTGTGTATGTGTGTGCACGCGTGCATTCATGCATGTGTAGGGGAGGGGGCAGCAGTGTTGTTGCGTTCCTTGGAGCCTCTCCAGGGGCAGGACATCATGAGGAAGCAGCGGGCAGCCAAACGCAAGGATGGAGCCAGACCCCTTAAGGATAGGGAGCTGTGTAATGGCCCCTCCAAGCTGTGCCAGGCTCTAGACATTCAGCGCAGCTTTGACCGCAAAGACCTGGCCACTGCTCCTGAGGTGTGGCTAGAGGAGGACTCTGTTTGGGACACAACAGGAACCAAAGAGGTTATTTCCGCTCCACGAATTGGTATTGAATCTCATGGAGAATGGGCCACAAAACCTCTACGTTTCTACCTGCGAGGACATCCCTGCGTAAGCATTGTGAACAAAGTAGCTGAGAGCAAGCTACAGGCAACTGCAGAATCTCATCAGACTGAGCCTGGAGGAAAGACAGCTAAAAATCTCTAATCTCCATGGTATTTTAGAACATACAATTCCTAGTCTTTCGAGTCTTTTCCTGGTTCTGTAGAAGCCAAAGAGATCATGCATTTTTTAATAAAGCTCCACATCAAACACAGTGTGTGCAAATTCACAGACATATGGGGAAAATCCTGCCTCGCTACAAAGCCTTATATAAACAGCTCTGCAGTACTCAGCATCTTTTCGCCCACTGCCTTCCTTTTAGCCAGTTTATGTTCTCTTCCACTGGAACCCTTAGGGCTTGGGGCAGCTTGGTCTGGAATGATCATTACAAGGTGTACAATGCTTTAGTCCTGTTTGCTTGAAAGAATGATGTATTATGAAAGGAAATAGCCCTTGTCCCATAATAGGAAATGCTTAAGTGCAACATTCTAACTATCCATTTTATGGCTGTCCAATGGCACACAACACAGTAGGATACAGATATTATATAGTGGGATGAAACATTATGGAAACAAAAATGCATGATTTGAGACAAAGAAACAATAATTTATGTCATAAAAACTACATACAATGCATAGAACATTTTTTACATAAAAATGTAATTAATTAATCAATTCTCTGTCCAAAGTCTTTAAGGACACCAACAAATTTCTAGGTGCAGTGTCAGTTTTGCCAGGAAGTTACATAATGTCTTCAGCTTCTGTTACTCTGGTGGAGACTGGAAAAGAGAGATGACTGGGTCTTCATGGTTGGTAACCACTAAAACGCTGCGGAACTTGTCGAAAAGTGTCTTCAGCTGGGAGCGCCTCATGTTCTCATTGTACATTATCTCTTCCAGATGGTGATGGCCTCTAAAGTAGTGTAGCAACCTGTGGAATTGGAGATCAATACCAACAGGGAACACAACTCAGCTCTTGGTGGAACAGATGACATACAAATTGTGATACAATTCTAAAAACCACTGCATGTACAATAGGTGTAACAATGCATCATAAAGAATAAAGATTCTGTTAATGTTGGGTGGGTAATAAAACTGGGTTGTTTGAATTTCAAACAAACAGCACTATCAATAGCTCACTCCAGATGGTTTATCAAACAGACTACTCATCATCATCAATCACCGCTTGTCTCAGTAGGAGACTATTCAACATTGATGCAGTCATCGTTTTACTTATTTCAGATTTGTTTCTACATATTGTGAAAACATCAAATTAGTGTATGAGTGTATTGTTACACGTACTTACGGCATAAAGGAAAAATAGTAGTAGTCATTAAGCAAAATAGTAAAGCTTTGCTTGACCTGCTATCGCCACAGGGAACATAACAGTGCCTGGTACCTGGCGAACATGCGAAGGTCTTCAGGATTCTGCGCAGCTGGTACGTTGAGGATCGCGTGCCGTTCATGCTCTGTCAAGCTGGCTAACAATGTTTCGGTCATCCTTTTATTGAGTGGTGAGTCTCCTCCTGGCAACAGCTCTGCACTGGAGTTATCCATGCTGGGGCTTGTCAGTGTCATGTCATCACTGCTGGCTAGAAGCACAGAATGGATTAGGCTACACTAGAGGTTAAAAAGCATCACTACAAGCATTAAGGGTAAGAGAGGGAACACACTCGGAGAGCCAAAGCTAAGGGCGCTGGGTGTGCTTAAACTACGACCGGTCAAACGGCTTGCCAGCAGTAGCTCATCATCTGGGGGGCATGGATGCTCCTCGCTGGGTGGCACCAGTAAGCACACATAGGTGTGCAGCTGGATCAGCAACCGCCGTTGCAGCATCCAAACTACCATCTGGATTAGCTGAGCCTGGACCAAGAGGCACAGAAACATGAAGCGTCAAAACAGATACTTATTCGGATACTTATTCCAAAGACATGAGTGATATTCTCAGCCATAACTTTTTACAATACTGACCTCATGCACAGGAGCGTCCAGTGGGTTTCGGAACTCAGACAGAGACACGGGTAAAGAGAACTTGGCTAACATAGAAGGCAGGTCATGACCAGGAAACTGCTGAGCAAAGTGCTGGGCCAGAGGAGAGTATCTATGATGAGACATGAAACTTAACCTACAGGTGTCCAAGAAAATGTTGCAGGCATGCTTGTAAAAACATGACTTTTGGCTCAATGTTAAATTTGCATGAAAACAGCAAATGTGTGCAGTACACAAAGAAAATGTTGACTCTGTATGACGTATGACATAGGCAGGGTTTTCATATATTTGATAATGGATAACACACTCACAGACAGATATTCGCATGTGGAGAGAGCATGTAGACGTTGTTCTCACATAGCGGATACACAATGATGGCTTTTCCCCAGTACACCAAGTGAGCAGCTACCTGAAAGACCTGCGAGGGATCAACCATATGATGAAAAGATTGCGTTTGCTCACCATAACCTAACAAGAGTTTAAATTAATAATAGTTAATTTTGTATTCCTATTTCTACATAGTGCCACGTACTTTTTCAAGAATCAGTATAAGCCACCTTGTTTTACGAATACCGTTCAAAACTTTCAATCAAATAACATATAAATATATTAATATTTGTATGGGAGAAATTAAGTTAGTTTGGTGAATTCCCTGCTTTTACACACCAGTTCAAGTATCACTATGTGTGATGAGTTGAGGGTTTGCTCATCACAAGTTTTGCCCAGTATATTTGTCTTATTTCCAAACATGTGGCCACTAGGTGGCAGCGTAAGACTTAATAATGCCTGAAACGTTATGACCCGTTATTGCATAGGTTACAATTTATATCTGATTAAAACTCATTCTTTAAAGGTTAATTTATCAATGAAACAGCTTGGTATATGGATTAAAACCAAACAAATATTTTCTAAAGGTTCTTGCCAAAGGTCTTGCCAAACTGCTGTAATTTTGAATATGCTCTTACTGTGCAAAAGCAAAAATATGCATCACCTGCAAGAGGGCCAGGTCTGCATCCTGAGCCAGCTGCTGCAGGTTCTTCATGGCTGAACAGATTTTAATGAGCCTCACTAGAGCAGGAGAGCAGTCTAGCGGGAGCTGAGCCAGCAAGGCCTTCTCACTGTCCAGCAATAACAAGGCATGGTATGGCCTGCAGAGGCAACACAAACACATTTACACACCAAAACTGATAAACAAATGTGTCACAGATGGACTCAGGACTCATATGCAATACCGTATTATAAAGCTAGATGGCCCTTAGAATAATGTTTAGTTTGAAACAAAGTGTTTTGTTTTTTTTAATAAGTTAATATTCATAATTCTATACCCTGTGCTAATTATTTTCTTTTTAAAAACTACTACGTCACTGGACCTGTATTTCATTTGCAGTTTCAAAAACCTCAGAATAAGCTTGAACTTTTCTAAGTGCCAAAGTCACTGAAAGCAGTGCCAGTCTTTTACCACTAGAGGTGCTTTTGACCACTTTTTCAGCAGAGATCCTCTAGAAAGCATGGAGGCACCCTAACCTAATGGCCTTAAGGCTGCGTTCCAGGGCCTCTGGGGGGATGTGGTTCCCACCCACTCGGTGGATCTTGTGGGGCAGACAGAAGCTGACCTCTAACCAGTTGTTGATGTGAAGTCGCACCACTCCAGTCGTGCAAAGGCTGTGGGTGAAGCAATTACAATAAATATTCTTAAAAAATAGCAAAGTGATCTGTTATTTATTCAGTGTTTCATGTGCTAAAAGTCTCATTATCTTACATGTCCATTGCAACTTACGAACTTAAAATGCTTAAAGTTTTTATCCTTTATGCTGTATTAGTTCTTGGGGGAAAAAGAAGATATTAACCGTTTTGAAAGCTCACCTATCATAGGCCTCTTTGAGGTCTCTTGCCAGTTTACACTTTGGAAGTATGTGCCGAAAGGGTGACTGAGGGGTGCCATCTGCTGTAATTATAAACAGAAATACGAGAATAAAAAAATACCACTGGACCCAATATAAAGATCCTGATTACTGGTGAGGAAAAGCAATAGGGCAACAATAACTGCTAGAATCTAAAAGCTATAACATGAGACCAAACTATATCTGACACCAAACTAAACTGAATATTCAAAGCTGTGTAAAACAGTGGCATTTTTCACAACATTTAGCTTCATAAAAAAAAGAAAGAAAAAAAAGACACTTACACGACCTTAAAATAAAATTTAAAAATTCTCTGTGTAACTTCATTACCCCCATTAAATCCCACTATTGTAAATGTAATGTGTTACTATAACTTTGAGATTAAGCAGACACTACACAACCCAGACGCAGTTCGATTTCCCTTTTTAATTTCTGTGTACTTTATAGTGCCATTCAGCTGCTTTGTAACTGTTTATGTGTACTATAATAAGAGTTATTTCTATATACACACAGAACGACATGCTTCATGAGGGGTGGATGAGTGGATGAGTGGATGAAAGACTGAGATAAGATGCATTAAAGTCGTGAAAGTTGAAAACACTCACTCTCGGTCATGGTAGTGACCTCATCTTGCATAGCAAGCATTAGCTTGGCCTCTCTGGTGAGATACTGGCAGCGCCGCTCCTCATGCTGCAGAGCAATTGCAATGCGCCTGGAGAGGTTATGCATACAGCTGATCACTGATGGGTCTGCATTAGCCTGCATTGGGCAGTAGAGAGACACAGATGAAGGTGTAAGGAAAGAAGGAGGAGGTGGGGGATTGTATTTATACACAGGCAGTTTTCCCTATGTAAGAATCCTATGATTAACCTCTTCCTCCAACCTCAAACACAGCTCATTTGACAGAGTTCACTTAACAGTACAAAGGACTTGTCTTTAAAATGGTCAAATTTAGTTTTAAACACACATTTCTTTCATTAATAATTGGGAGAAATAAAAGAATTGGCAACTGGAATTATCATGTGCATGATACTACATCCATTTCTGAGTTTCTTTAAAGATGCCAGAGTAAAGCAGCTTGACATCAGGTCCAGGATGATCAGTATTTTACCTAATCAAATAATAGTAAATTAATGGCAGCAACACAATAACTAGTCTGTCAACCAGCATACATAGTAAGGCCTTGGCAAAGTGCACAAGTGAGCACTTCATTCTTTCTGTTTCAAGATACCGTTTATGTTTCTTGAATGACTTTACCTTTACCCACAAAATCAGTTTAAAACTCTTACTTTAAAGCCACAGTAAGCCACACATTGCAAACCAATGATGTGTTGTTGTTTTTTTTCCTGAAGAAGCAACATTACCTCACAATAAAATTCCTGATTTCACAAACGCTTTCAGAGATGAGGTTTGTAATATTCAAAAGATCATCACTTTTCTAAAATATATTAGAAAATAACTGAAGTACAGTTTCTTACTTATTTCTATGGTACATTTGCTGTGTCACGGTGGGAAGAGTGCCTGAAGGAGTGGTGTAAGGGGAGTGGGGCTCCCGATAAAGGCATGACTGTGCAAAACTGAGGGAGTGTACCAGGCAAAGTATTCTGCTGAGTCATGGTGGCGCTGGAGGCAGGGCTGAGGGTGAGGCAAGCTGACTAAGCAAAGCGCCTAGTTTTGCCTGCTGCCCTACCTATCTGATAGCATGTTGGGGGGGCTTATCAGAGCCCACTCCCTTTCTGGGAAACAACTCAGTTTAACCCCACAAACAGCTGATTCATTTCATCCTATGTGGTATGCTTAACTAAAAAATTAATGTAACAAAGATAAATAAATGAATTACAATTGTATCCACCTTCACACATAAATATAAAATATAAATAAAAATATTATATATATATAAAATAATACAATATAAATATTTTACTTTGCTTATAAAAATTAAATCAATAAAAGGTTAAATTGAGGCTTTTTTGATGAGCAAGAAATCTTCAACAAATGCTTTTAGCTATAGTTTGCAAAAGAAATCCTTATTTGATCAAAGTCTACTCTTCATAAAGATAATCTAAAATACACATCATTTCATTATTTTTATTAAAATGATAGTGTATTGAAATACCTGTGATCTGAGCAAAAGCAAGTTTTCTTTTGAAAGAAGCAACATATTTTTATAATTTACACAAAATATATCTGCTTTACAACTGCATCTTCCTAAATCTTTAATAAAAATAAACTTTATTCCTTTTATATTTCACCCCTAAAACAAAATTAAGACTTAATTAGTTCAGTTCTGCAGTGTTCAACATTGCTTATAATAAATTATTAAATTTGCTTATATAATTTGCTGCCAGTAATACAAATGCATAAATGCAGGGAAACATAAAAAAAAGTTGTTTTTTTTTTTTTGTTTTTTTTTTTTTAAATGACCAATATCCTGGTTGGAACACAGGTTTGCAGATCCAACCCTTTCATGGATTTGTTCAATTCTGTCAGCATCACCTACTTTAATTAGGATTAAATGAATTAAAAATGATTTTAAGGAAGTGATTAGCTAAAGCTAGTTATGGATGGTAACTAAAAATGTCTTCCTTGAGGAAAGGTTTGTACATGAATAAACTAATGCACTAACACTAACAATTTACTGTTTTCTAGTTTTATGGATTTCTTTTCCTTTGTGATTACTGATTTTTTTAACAAATAAAGTGCCTTAGCATTCCACTTCTCTTAAAAAAGGGCAAAAATGACAATTATATTCAAAATTTTAAAAGTTTAATAGAATACCTTACCCTTAAGGCAAATACAACACTGAACAGGATCATAGTTGGCATTTCTCTTTTAGGTGACGGGTCTGTCTTAGATACCTATGAAAACATAAAGCATTATCAGTTTATTAAGCAAGACTTAATTTCGTGAAGAGGTAAACTTTGCAGACAAATATTTATAAAAAGTGTATTTTTTAAATTTTATCTCGCTTCATACATAATTTATAGGATAATCTTTTTTTCCTTCTAAAAAAGAGTCTTCTAGGAAAATAGACTCCCTGTAACCAGACGAATATATATTAGTTACAAGTTCTACTATTTCTACTATTCCTTTAATCCAAACCTTTTATTCCTTAGCAGCCTGCTTTGAAAAAGTCAAGCTCAGTGGTTATAACAGTAATATATATATATAATTACATAGCTTAAAGATTAAAAATCTAAACTTTTTAAGTCCTTTTTAAGTTTGAATTTAGACACTGTTCAAGCCAGTGACTTTGTTCATTTAAAGTTTGCAGGCTAATTGTGAATGTTTAAATAAATAAATAAATAGTTAAATAAAACGACCACAAAAAAAAAACACAACCAAAAGTTTTTGATAGTTTTATACCCTCCATTTTCTATTTGCCAATTCTTCATAAAAAAAATTAAAACGGTTTTGCTTGAGTAACAATCAGAAGGTAATTGTAGCCCTTTAAAGCAGTATTTTTTCACATATTAAATATACTTGAAGCAGTGGCAAGTTAACCACGTAACAAGGAAACTCTCAGCCAGTAGGTGGTGCTCGCAGGCTGAAAACACTCCTCCAATCCAATCCTCAAATCTGCCCATGTTCTCATGAAGACACCCTCAGATTCAGTTAAAATGACCTCCAGTTTGCAGTTTTACTTTTTTTGTACTGGGTATTGCCATATGTTTCTCACCTGAATGGTGTGAGGAGGCTGCAGGAGCGTAGGATGCCCAACGAAGCGAACATTGTCAATCTTAAGTTCAAACTTTTTGCCACACATGTCCGACTTTGTGGCCAGTATGGTAGCAAGAATGATATCTGAAAATCTTTCAGAAGGAAAAGAAGGAACAAATCTGTGAGAGAACTAACCATAGTACAGACCATGAATGAACTTTAAATTAAATTAAAATTAGAGGTGAGGTCAGATTGGCTTACAAGAGCTAAGCTTTAACACCTTGCTTGGGAATGTACAAGGGAAGAAAAGGCTAATGATTTGGGCTAGCCCTGCAGAAATACTAACTGGCCTGGAAGAAGCACTTCATGTCGTAGTACTTCTAGTGGCAGAGAGGCCATCTTCCGAGGGCTCTGACAGACTCATGCTTGCTCTGCTCATGCTCAAGCCTAGATCATCAATTGCATTTTAAGGCATTCAATTTAAATGCGAGTCAAACCCTGAGAATACCCGATGGTGCAAAAAAATCAGATCTTTCATTTGGGTCAGTAGTGAGATTGTTTCACCAAGAGAAATGAAAAGAAACCAAAGGTGTGATATTGCACGTCAGTTGAGATTGCATTTAATGAGTATGGCTTTACCAACATCTTTGCTTGATTCCTGGAACATTCTTTTCTCACAGCTAGATTTTTATTTATTCTGAATTAAAGCAATTTCATCTTTGAAATTACACTGAAAATAGAATAACAAAGATAAATCTGTTCATTTAAAATGTGAATCACTTCAACCAATTCTACACATGATTCCTGCAATCAGATTAAGAGTGAATTTACATTTGACCACAAAAAATGACAATACTGTGTACATAAACAAATAAGCAAAACCAAGAAAAGGGAGGAAAGGTAAAAAAAAAAATATGGGGTGTTCTAGAAAAAAAGGGAAAGTGGTGTAGAATGATTTTTATCTTACCCTGCTACCAACTGTTCATCAGTTAGTGGTGTTTGTTCTCTGAAATGGGAATATGGCCATAAACAAAGAAATAAAGAAAAGAAAAAAGAAAAAAAAACGAGCAGACAATTTGACAGAATGCACAAAATAAGAATGCAAAAAAAAAAAACAATAAATTATGAAAAGCAAGGTGTTTATACTGAGATGCAAAACTGATCCTTGTCCAGCTGCAAAGACCTTTTTTCATATATATGATAAATATTTTTATTGGGTCAGCTATTTATAATATATTATTCCAATTTATTATAATTTATAATTTCACTGTCAGTTTGAAGGCCTATATCTCTGTTTAGGCATTTTTATGTTAGATGGCATTTTTGCATTTAACATAAACACCCCCCTATAATGCAGATATTCTACTGAACAACAGGAAAAATTGAAAAAAATTAAATGTATGAACTGCTAAGGGATATGCCTTACTTGAAACCTTATGTTCAATAATCTTTTAGTGAAAAAACAAAAAAGGTTATTTTCAGGAGTATGGTAAAATGATCTGAATTTCTTTCTTCATATTAAAATGTTGTTTTGATGTTGTAATGACTTAATTAACTGTTAAAATAACTATTACATCTGCTACTAACACTCAAAATAAATCTGGCAAGTTAAGAAGTTGAAACAGGTTTCAATGGGAAAGTGAAATGAAGACCCGTCATACACTCACTTAAAACAACAAAGGATAATGTTAAAATTGCATAAAAAGAAAGAGGTTAAAGTATATTAAGCCTATTAAATCATGTATCTTGATAATGATTGATTTTGAGCATATGGCACTTGCCCTTTCTGCTAGTTTAAATCTGCCTCTAGAGGTGGTCAAGCAATCAGAATAAATCTTGGTTTTTCATCTGCCATACCTAGACCAACCATTTTCTTTAGTTTACCCCCTTTTTAGCTAAAAAGTGGTTAAAAATAAATATAAGTGCGTCAGATCCTATTCTTTTCATTAATATAAAAACATTACATACCAGTTAATTGTATCATACTTTTATTTTCAGATCGGTCTACTTTTAAAGCAACAACCTACACTGCAAAAAAAAAAAAAAAAAAACAACTACAAAGTACAAACAGAAACAGCACCTACTGTCTAAATACTATCTGAAATAAGTCTGAAAAAATAACAAAAAGCATAGGACACAGTACACAACAGAAGCCTAAAATACCTCCACAGTTAATAATTTATGCATCAAAAAGTTAATCGATATAGATTTTTAGATGAACTGCTTATTTAAACAACAAGAACAAAAGCTTCACAATTTATCTTTAGTTATCATCTTTATAAATTGTGTTGGCTATATTGATATATTAACAAAATGCTACACAATACAAATCAGCTCTTTAACCACTCACGTGGAGTTGTGAGAATGCTGAATGTTTCAATGGCTGTTTTGATTGTTCCAGTTTAGATATTGCACTACCATTTTTTTTTTGCTAATATTTAAATGTAACAATTTTAGTATTAATATTTTTCAAAAATTTCTTTAAATGAGCTTAAAAAGAAGGACTTAACCCAAGAAGAGTATCTAAAAGAAGCATCCATACTCCAACCACTAGGACACTCTACTAACCCTCAAGAAGAAATACAGAGCTAACAACAACCATTATACCATGAGTAAGAAGTATTTCTGGCCAGACATGTTTTATAATTTAACTTAATTCACACCCCCCACTCCAATTTTTGATCATGCATTTCCTGCTGATTTCATCCTGATAAAAACCCCACCAATGCCATCTCACCTCAGTATCCTAAAATAGTCCAACAATTAACTGGATGAAAAACAATACAGGCCCATCTTTAGGCATTTCACACTACAGTTTAAACAATGCATACAATAAAGTATACTCTTAATTTTCTGCAGCCCTAACAGGAACTGTCTTCATGCATTTTGTTATTTTGTCTAAAGAAACAACAGATCAATGTTATTTCACCCAGTACCTTGAGTCTCCATCAGGGTCATCAGTGGCATCACTTGTCGTGCTCAGCACGTAAGGACTTCGCTGTTTTGCTTCAAAAACCAACAGAAATCACTGGATGAGAACCCATCAGTGGCTGTGTTCACATTTGCATGTGTTAAAGTAAAGAAAAAAAAATGTCTGAATTTCTGAAAACAGTGTCTATTTGTGGACTGGATATATAGTATCTCACAAAAGTGAGTACACCCCTCACATTTTTGTAAATATATCATTATACCTTTTCATGGGACAACACTGAAGATGAGACTTTGATGTAATGCAAAGTAGTCAGTGTACAGCTTGTAACAGTGTAAATTTGCTGCCCCCTCAAAATAAATCAAAACACAGCCATTAATGCCTAAACCACTGTCAACAAAAGTGAGTACACCCCTAAGTGAAAAATGTCCACATTGTGCCCAGTTAGCCATTTTCCCTCCCTGGTGTCATGTGACTCGTTAGTGTTACAAGGTCTCAGGTGTGAATGGGGAGCAGGTGTGTTAAATTTGGTGTTATCATTCTCACACTCTCTCATACTGGTCACTGGAAGTTTAACATGGCACCTCATGGCAAACAACTCTCTTAGGAACTGAAAAAAAGATTTGTTGCTCTGCATAAAAATGGCCTAGGCCCTAGGCTAAAAGAAAATTGCCAACACCCTAAAACTGAGCTGCAGCACAGTGGCCAAGACCATACAGTGGTTTAACGGGACAGGTTCCACTCAGAACAGGCCTCGCCATGGTGGACCAAAGAAGTTGAGTGTACATGCTCAGTGTCATATCCAGAGGTTGTCTTTAGAAAATCAGCCTTGCCGGTGCTCAGACCATACGCTGCACACTGCATCAAATTGGTCTGCATGGCTGTCTTCCCAGAAGGAAGCACAAGATGATGCAAAAGAAGGCCCGCAAACAGTTTGCTGAAGACAAGCACACCAAGGGCACGGATGAGTGGAACCATGCCCTGTGGTCTGATCAGACCAAGATGAACTTATTTGGTTCAGATGGTGTCAA
The DNA here is from genome assembly GCA_017165825.1 of Hepsetus odoe. NCBI lineage: Eukaryota > Metazoa > Chordata > Actinopteri > Characiformes > Hepsetidae > Hepsetus > Hepsetus odoe. Next base: position 17,058,848 of record CM029368.1, read on the forward strand.
GAGTGTGTGGCGGCAACCAGTTGAGGAGTTCAAAGACAAACGTGTCTTACCTACAGTCAAGCATGGTGGAAGAGGATTCCAGTGGCAACCTGTGAAGCTCTAGTGAACTCCAAGTCCAAGAGAGTTATAGCATTTGTGCACAACGTGGACATTTTTCACTTAGGGGTGTACTCAATTTTGTTGCCAGTGATTTAGACATTAATGGCTGTGCCCTATCTTCAGTGTTGTCCCATAAAAAGATATAATAAAATATTTACAAAAATGTGAGATGTGTACTCCCTTTTGTTAGATACTGTATTACCAAACAAACCCTTCATACACAGGACAGAACATGCCTGTATTGCTGTAACACATTTGGCTGTATTTTCTGTAAAACAAGGATGGTTAACTCTGATCCTGGAGTGTCAGTGTCCAGCACAGTTAATTAGTTTACCTGATTAAACACATTTAGTATTTTAAAGCAGAAAAATCACAAAACTAGACGAAACCCTCCAGGAGTGGAAGTGAACATTGCTTTAAACATTCAGTACATCTCTCAAACTTTAGGGCAAAGTGGAGGCATGCATGTCTGTGTCAGTCTATTAGGAAGGTACTTACTTTCAGATGAGAGAATGTTTTCAGACACCTTCAGAAACGGATATCTGAACAGCAACTTATTTCCCCGGCTCCCAGAACTTACTAATATTACGCTTATAGGACTGTTTTTTTCTCCATCTTTATGGAGGACAGTGTCTGGTTGCTTGGGCGCTGATTGAGGATCTAAGTCTAGTGAGGACTGCTTATACATAGTATTGGTTGTAAGAAAAAGCGATGCCTTAATGTCACAAATCACAGATTTTTTTAAACACTGCTCCTAATTGGATCAATGGGTAATTTTTAATGTTTAAAAATAAAACGGTCTTTCCATATGTCAGTCATAGCAGTGACTATGTAATGCGAAGATGTGGTAAAGTCTATTTAGAGAAACTTTGTAACAAGGCTAAAGTTAACTGTCAGGTAACATCACGGACAGCAGCGACATGGTTCGACATATTCGTGTAACTAACCAGGCTATAATCGAATAAACCAGGTTTAATATTTGGCTTTACCTTAAATATAAACTGAATATATATATCGTATAAATCCGAAGTCTAAAGACGCATTTTTGCGCTTTATTTTTCAATAAATCCTTACATACACGGTTCGCTATCCGCTATCGTTAGCTTCCCAAGCTAGATGTTGTGAGTAACACTCTACACTGACGTAGCGAGCGCAGATTCCACACTTTATGGTTCCGCGTTTAAATTTGTTAAAATAATATTAACCCTTAGCGCAGTGCCCTGATATCATAATAATTATATCATCGAATTTATACTTCAGTAAATATAATAAATATTACAGACATTAATATTTTTGCTTTGCGTATAAAAACATCGCTCAGCGTCTCAGGAACTTTACTGTTGGGATGTAAGAGAAAACCAACAATGGTGTTTTGATGAGGTGCTTGCTATAGGCCACAGGCAAGCCAGAACCTGTGACGTACAACAATTTTATACGCTTTAAACCATTAAGTGCCTTTGTGCCCAGTGTGTGGTGGCGCTATCACCCTGAAGACCACAGTCTGAGTAAGACGCCACCTCCATGTCAAGAGAGATTTTGCTTTTCATCCAGCCACAAACCTTACCACATTCACTTCGGAGAAACTGGACTCTACGGGAACTTTGACTAAAACTGAGTTCTATGGCCAGCTGAAGTAATAAAACAGCGTTCAAATCTTAAATCAAATAGCAGTGTATCAAAAAACAAAATAGTGGAAGCCATAGCTAAACATGTATCAAAAAGGAGCATATAGAGGTATTTTGTATTGAATTTTATTGAATGGTCCCAGATCTTTGCTTTGTGTTCTTTAATGTCTGGAATTACTTTTGGTATAAATAAAGCAACTATATATCTTTCTGTTTGTATGTCCATCTGACCATCCACTCATCAATCCATCTGTCAATTCATCTATCCCTCCATCTATCTCTCCCTCCATCCATCTATCTATCTATCTATCTATCTATCTATCTATCTATCTATCTATCTATCTGTCTGTCTATCTATCTGTCTGTCTGTCTGTCTGTCTGGTTGTCTATTTATCAAATAGCAAAATAGCAGTAAGGTGCTAATGGGTGCCAGTAATTGTGACACATGGGCACATGGGGCAGCGCCCCTTACCAGTAGGTTGCCCTGAGGTACCCTTGAGCAAGGTACCGTCCCTGCTCCCCAGGTTCTTTCATAGCTGCCCACTGCTGAATGGTGTTTGCATGGGTTAAATGCAGAGGTCCAATTCCGTTGTGGTTCACTGTGTGCTGTGCTGTGACCTCGCAATGACAAGAATAGTCACTTTCACATGCTTTTTTAAGAAAACAAATAGAAATAAATGTTTTACATGTATTATTTAAGCAACTGATCTTTACCAGTTTCACAGTTGCTTGTTTGGAGATCATTAATAATAATAAAGGTCTCATAACAGATATAACCAGGAATAGGCAAATTTTTCACAACACTTTATATGTTTCATCTGATTAAATGACTGCACTGCCAAAAAAAAGGCAATAAAAAAAATTTGAATAAATAAATGAAGTGACACTATAACATTTCAAAGGCCAGAGTTTGGAACATAATTTAAAGTGGGACCATTACGCTTATTGAAACTGTGCTGTTTTAAGTAACAGTGTCTCTGCAGTTCACTCAAGCTGAATTGCACAGATAAGAGATAACACAGGTCAGATCCATTTTAACACAGCAATGTCCATGTCTTATCATAATGTCCTTATTGCACCCTGAAACTACCCTGAATTAGTTTGAATGTACTTGCATCAGCATGACATTTTTAATTTGAACATAACTCACCTCCCTCATCTGAGGAAATCAGACCATAATCATGTTTACTTACAGCCTCAATACAAGCCACTAATTCAAATACAACCCATACCTACACACGCCTTCAGGAGGTATTGTCCTAGAGCTGAAAATGCTTAGTGAGTATTCTGAGTCCTGACTGGAGTGTTCTGCAGAAACCACATAGAGAAGATACTGACAGGCAGACCGAAGGGGGTACAAAATTAACTTATAGTTAGTCTAAGGGAGGCTATGTAATGTGAAAGTGACGACTTGTCATTGTGATCGCACAGCACAATATACAATGAAGCACAACAAAATGCAGCTTATGCATTTAACACATACACACACATGCAGCAGGGGGCAGCTATTGAAAGCCCCAAGGGAGCACTGATAGCGACAGTACCTTCCTCAAGGGTACCTAAGGGCAACCTAATGGTCTGGGATTAGAACCCAGAAGTTTCCCATTTTGAGGCCAACTCCTTAACCACCATTGCCACAAGGAGTTCTGCAGGAGGAAGGTTGAATAGAAGCTGCAGCAAAATAACATCAGGGACGTGTGGAATGGCATGAAGATCATCACAGGGCATAAACAAAGGGGCAGCTACAACAGTGGCACAGCAGAGGACTATGTGGAGAGAGTGAATGAGTTCAGTTTTTTCTACAACTGGTCTTACTGCCAGGGCAGCGGTGGCCTAGTCGCCACATGATCGGGTTCGAACCCCTTCCCAATAGGTTGCCCTTCAGCAAGGTGCCACCCCCGTCTCGCTCCTCCCTGGTGATCTTTCCAGGGTGTGTCCCCCATCCTTCGCCCTGTGTGAGCTGGGATGGACTCCAGCACTCCCCCGCATTACCACCATTGGGTTCCTGAGCAACTTAATCTTGAGTTGCTCCAGGGGGACTGTCCCTGTAATAAGGAATTGGAAGTCATTCCGGATAAGAGCATCTGCTAAATGCTGTAAATGTAATGGCCTGTGCTGCTGAACTGGCAGAACCCTTTCTGCACACATCAACTTTAGCTTACAACAGGAGAGGGTCCCCACACAGTGGAAGAACTCATGTCTCATCCCAGTATCAAAGAAAGTGAGATCTAGTGAACTCAACGACTTTAAGCCGGTAGCCTTAACCTCCCATATTATGAATGTCAATACCTGAAGTGAATATTTCTTCCTCTCTTTAGACCACAGGTGAATCACTCATTTGACCCTCTGCAGTTTGCCTATCGAGAGAAGATGGGAGTTGATGATGCGATTATTTTCTTTCTTCCACTCATATTTGAACCAAGTATGCAGAGCTTTAAGATCATATATTTATTTATTTTTTCCAGCACCTTCAAGACCATCAAGCCCATCTTACTGAGGGACAAGCTTTACAGGTTTGGAGTTGACTCGCAACTAGAGAACTAATTAACAGACTACTTCTGGGTAAAATGCAGAGGTCCAATTTCGTTGTGGTTCATGTGTGCTGTGCCGTGACCTCGCAATGACAAGGGTAGTCACTTTCACTTTCACTTTCACTGGTAGACCCCAGTTTTTAAAATTGGGGATCTGGGTTTCACAGACTATATAAAGTAACACAGATGCTCCGATGGGACTGTTCTTTCTCCTTTCCTGTTTACTCTGAACACATCAGACTTTATTTAACTCAGGGACATGCCAGATACAGAAGTTCTCTGATGAAACTGCTATTATGGGGTGTTTCAGGAATGGACACGAGGAGGAGTACAGGGGTCTGTTTTATGACTTTGTGGGCTGGTGTCAGTCAAACAAACTGCTGTTAAACATCTCCAAAACCAAAGAGATGGTTGTGAATTACTGTAGTTCTAGACCATCGCTGAGACCTGCCTCCATAGAAGGGGTTCATGTAGAATGGGTCAAGACCTACAAATACCTCAGTGTGCAGTTGGATGATAGGCTGGACTGATCAGAGAATACAAAGGCTCTGAATAGGAAAGGACAAAACCGGCTTTATTTTCTGAGGAGGCTGAGTTCCTTTAACATCTGTCCGAAATTCCCACACATGTTCTTCTTTGCTCTGGTGTGCTGGAGTGGTAGCTTGAAGAGGAAAGATGTTGAGATCGTTGACAAGCTGATCAGGTGGGCAGGACCTGTGGCCAGTGTTGTGGAAACCTGAAGTGTGAGCTTAAGTCAGAAACTTTTTGTAAATCAAAAATCAAACAAAGTCAAAAATCAAACAAAGTCAGAGAGATGCGGCACAACCACTTTACAGAAGAGTTTCAGCAGGTGTGGTCCAGTGGGAGCAGCTCCAAATGTTCATCCCAACTTCAGTCTTTAAATACATTTCAATCACCTTTAAAATTTATATAAATCCATCCCATTAATAGTTTTCCACCAATAATATTCAACGCTGTCATGATGGTTTACCACTTCACCAACAATAGACAAAGGTCTTTTCACTGATAGCTCCCTGTCTTATCCGCTACCAGCATTTCAAGGCTGTTTCCCATCCAGTTTCCCATCGAGTTCTCAATTGTAAATGCAGCTGCTTGATTAAAAATGTAACCGTTTGCTACTGGTTGTCTGTTGGAATTATTGTTCAATTAAAGATGTAAATCTTTGCTGCTGGATGTCTTCTGCTGCTGGGAACTCAGGAGATAACATAAGACACTGGACAAAATGTAACTGTTTGCAGGTGCAACTGCTTGCTTTCCCATGGGAACTCAGTGGTGTGAGATACTGTAGGACAGGGACAAAAGTAAAGGGATTTTTACTATACCAGCACAAAACTGGACGTTCTGGTGACAGTGGCAGGACACTGTGTAAGCTGCTTTCTATTATGGACAATAATCATCACCCACTATACACCACTAAAACTAAGCAGAGGAGTGTGTTCAGTATTGGCTACTGTCACACATATGAACAGATGGCAAATATCTTTTGTTTCTAGAGCTACAAGGCTTTATATCTCTTCCCAGTCGAGTCAAGTTCTGCTCCTGATGCACCTTCTATGCTTAACAATATTATGTCATATATAAATTCATGTCATGTCACATGTCACTTTAAAAATACAGTGTTTCTTTGCACAGATTCCCATTTCGCACTACTATAATTTCCACTGGCTACCTTTTCATTATTTATGTTTATTTGGGTATTTTGTATAGTATTTTTGTATTGTGGTTGTTATTTGTATAGTATTGTGTACTTACTGGTACTTAAGAGGTACTACTGGTACTTAAATTTCCCCGCGACCAATTAAGCTATCTGTCTGTCTGTCTGTATGTATGTCTGTCTGTCTGTCTGCCTGCCTGCCTGCCTGCCTGCAGTCTGTCCGTCCGTTCGTCCGTCCGTCTGTCCATCCGTCCGTCCGTCCGTCCATCCATACATCTATCTATATATATAGATATATCTATATCTATCTATCTATATATATAGATATATATCTCTATTTGTACTACTTGATACAAACAATGGGAAAACTTGTTATTAAAACTTATTAAAATTAAAATTTGCTGCCGTTTAGTTTTAGTTCTTTTTGAAAACCTTAAAAAGAGCTTTAAAGAGCAATTTAAATGCAACAATCAACCAAAAAAGTATTACAGATGCTATCCAGAAATCTCATTTGTAACTCTAGTGCCACCCATTGTAATAACCTTTATCGTGCACTGCTCAAGGTCCTCTTGAAATGTAAAAACAGCACACACTGTCACAGTCTGTCATTTTTTGGTTTTGTTTTTGGTACAGTAGACTGTTCTGACTGAGCACGCCTGAGCTCATGAAGGCACAGTTGTGCTTCATTGGGGTTGGCTATTTAAAGTGAAAAAAAGTGAAAGTGACAACCCTTGTCATTGCGAGGTCACAGCACTGCACACATGAACCACAACGAAATTGGACCTCTGCATTTAACCCATGCACACTCAAACCCGTGCAGCAGTGGGCAGCTATTGAAAGCACCCAGGGAGCAGTGACAGGGACGGCACCTTGCTCAAGGGTACCTCAGGGCAACCTATCGGGAAGGGGTTTGAACCCCTGATCCTCCGATCATGCATCTAACGCCCTAACCACTAGGCCACCGCTGCACTAGACCTTTGCATTTAACCCATGCACACTCAAACCCGTGCAGCTATTGAAAGCGCCCGGGGAGCAGTGATGGGGACGGTACCTTGCTCAAGGGTACCTCAGGGCAACCTATTGGGAAGGGGTTTGAACCCCCGATCCTCCGATCATTCGGCTAATGCCCTAACCGCTAGGCCACCGCTGCCCAATGAGCTCCAATGAGCTCCAATGAGTCAGAACAGAGCGTGGCTCATTCACAAGGCGAAGCCTTACAGTTAATGGTGGTTTTGGTAATTCCTTGTATCTTGTTTTGGTCGCTATTGTAGTTCCTGGTATCTTGTTTTGGTTACTACTATAGTTCTTTGTTTCTTGGTTTAGTAACTATGAATAATAAAGTTATGTTCCTGACTCCTGGCTCTGTGTTGACGTCCTACCCGCACACTGATCTGACTTGACTTTAATGTGTAAATCAGTCCCACGTGATCAGAATGTTTCCAAGTGAAAATTATCCTCTTTTAAAAAGGTAATTCTTGCTTGTCAAACCAAAATATTAAAATAACATTAGAATATTGAAAATAATAATATTTATTCAAGATATTATTTGTTATTATGTTAATGATAATATTGAATAAAGTAACTGTTAATCCAGCATGTGATTTTAATGTTAATATTACTCAAAAGCTTTAGTTAAATTGACTACATTAAAAAACTGTAAAAATATAACTTTTATGTAATGTTAGATAAAGGTTTCTCCTTGACAGATAACAAAAATGTTGTATGCAAACCTTTACTGGTGGCTGTCAAAAACAAACACAAAAATATGCGTTTTAAAACTGAACAGCAGACAAATGACTACACACTTATTACAAATATGTTGGGGAAAAAATCTTGAATGACCATGATCAGCAATCACTTTAACCTGATGAAATCAACTTGTAAAAAAAACAACAGCAGAACTCACAGCTATGTTCAACAGTGAAAGTAAGAGCATTTCCACACACCAATGGGGATTGGGACTACACAGCTGTGTAGCCTTAAGAAGACCACTGATCAGTGAGGCTAATCGCAAAATATGGCTTCACTGTGCTAGGGAGCATAAAAATTGAACTCTGGAGCAATGTTATTCCATCAGTGAATTTCTTCTTCCTTGATGGCACAGGCAGATTCCCCGATGACAATGCCAGGATTCATTGGCTCAGATTGTGAAAGAATGGTTCAGTGAGAATGAGACATCATTTTCACACATGGATTGTCCACCACAGAGTCCAGACCTTAACCCCATTGAGAATCTGTGGGTTGTGCTGGAGAAGAATTTGCAGAGCGTTCAGACTCTCTCATCATCTCTACAAAATCTTGACGAAAAATTAATGCAACTCTGGATGGAAATAAATGTTGTGACTTTGCAGAAGCTTATTAAAAAACAATGCCACAGCAGTGCTGTAATAAAAGCTAAAGTTGGTCCAACTAAATGTTAGTGTGTGACTTTATTTTTTGAACAGGCAGTGTATATAATGACTGTAAATATAGGGAAATGATAACATTTAAATATTGAAATAATTCAAATAAGAAGAATTTTGCACTGATTCTTATTCTAGAGGCCTATCTTATATATGTATAGAAGCATTCCAGGAAAATAATTGCAAAATGTCTTCCACAAGACATTAAACAATTTTTACTATGCAGCTTTCAGGGTAAGCTGACAAAAAGGTTTAGCATTTAATTTAAAACTTTCTCAAAACAATCTTATTTTAAAAACAATTATCCCATAATGCAAAACTTAAATGAACTAAAAAATAATTTGAAACGAATAATAATACATGCTAACAGAGCATCAGTCACTCATAGAGATGGAGTGAATGGAAAGGCAGGGCTATTATTTTACTTTAAACTACCAGTACATTTTGAGCTCGAGATCAAACTTCTATCTATTCTTCTATCTATTCATTATTCTTAATGTAAACAAAGGATGTGATAGGATGTGATTATGATAATTAAAATCAATATGTGTGTACTATCTGAATGACCTCTAAGGTCAATTTAAACTGTACTTTGACCAAAAGTCTGCTATAAATTAATAGTTTTGTTTTGAGTGGGTCATGTTACTAGGTAGCTAATAGTATTTAAATTAAGCTACAATAGTGTATGCCACTGTCTATGCTGATGATGTTTCAGAATGTCAACTTGATTCAATTTTTGTTGATACAGACATCACCAATACAGTATTGGCAAAAACCTCACCGGCTATATGTTTATAGTAACAGTAACAGTACAATCTTTTTTACCAACTCAAATACAAAAAAGACAATTTCTTATCATTTTGGCCTGTGTCAGAGAAGAGCAATGCAATAACTTAACATTTTGTTCAATGATCTCAGGTGATTTTTTTTTCAGAATCTGTTGGGAGCTTTATTTAAAAAAATGTTTTTTTCCTTAAAGTGTTATCATTTAGATACTGCCTCCTAATACTTTTTGATGGTTTATTCATACTCTTAGCTTATGGAATAGATGACTTTTTATTTATTTTGTACCATTTATCTTATACTGTTTTCATAATAAAGTGTATTAAACTGATATGCTTTTTCAATCATTGTTAACAAATATGCAATAAATGTGACACAACATTTTCCTGAGAACCAATACTTGTTGCAATAAATCATGTAAGAACACTGAAATAAACAATAAAACAGGAATGGCTGCTTAAAGTGGTTTTATTTGTCTGTCAGCCTAACATGTGTATTTTTGGCAACAGCTTTGTAGCTGAATTGTTCTTAAGCTGATTCCTCTATCATTGATTATTTCACTAATGGTACTGTCTGCCCAGAGCAGATGCAACGACATGCAAGAACTTCTGCCAAGCCTCCTGGACCTCAGCTGTGAAGACAGAGGGTCCAAACTTCATGGCCACACATACGGTGATGCAGTCGGCAAGAAGCTAAAAAAAGCAATAAAAAAGTGAATAATAATTATAATTACACATTAATAACACAGAGCTAAATGTAGTTTATTGAATCTGTGAAAGAAATTAAATCTCTGAAACCTACCCTGAAATTGTCGGGATCCACGTGCAGTTTCTCAGAGTGCATCACACTCAGCTGAGCGTAGGCGGCCTTGATGTTGTCCATGTTCTTAATGGCTCTTTCCAGCCCACCCATCACAACCTTACCATGATGAGCCACTTTGGCGTTGCCCATGATGGCGGCGGGGCTGGACAGATTACCGAAGGAAGCAAAGTGTCTCTGTGTCCATGGAGCAATGATCAGAAGTCTGAAATAAAGATATAAAATTAGGTGAAGTAATGTTGACTTACAAGATAATACAAGAAATATGACTGTCAGCATAGAGTGCTACCTGGCTATGGCCTGAGGTCCGATTTCATCGACACTGATCTTTCCCCACAGACCAGTGATGGCACTGCGCTCGGCGTCTGTCCACTCAACCATGCTGACGATTTAGGGTCAATTACTCTGAATGTGTTCAATAGAAATCCCCTGCACAATTCAAAAACAGACCACAATTTATTAAGGATTGATGTCTACGCCCTTCAGACAGAGTGCGATTTGATTGGTTCGTTTCTCGTAGGACCCAACGCTTACATGACTGGACAAAAACGCGTCCAAAAATATTTTGACGCTTTTTTCAAAGCAACCTTATCATGATTTTAGAAAATTAAGCTTTCATGTTTTAGAAATTGTACAAAAAGTTCCAACACCGCATACACTAAATACATGTTTTTGTAAATACAAGCGTTTCAGCTTGCAGAATTACCTATTTTGGGAATCTTGCCAAATTGATTCTGTTTGATAGATGCAAACAAATAATGAAACGTCTAAGTAGGATGTAGAAGGAAAATAATAAGAAACAATAATCATGACATGTACAAATAAGACATTTATGTTAACACTGGGGATTGCTAATAACTATTTGCTTTAGATTTTTTAAATTTGTTTTCTCAGGATTATTGACAGAGCTCTCAATAAAAGAAAACAAATAGTAATCGAAAAACCCCCCCGTTCAATCATTATGTTTTACTATATAAGACAAGCGTTTTAGGGATATATGCATGTATTATATACACATACACACACACAGCTGCAATATATATAGATATATATTTAAAACTCGACAACCTTAAGGAGAATCGATAGTGCGATTAGACAGAATTGACTCAACACTTAATGAGTGGGTGGAGAAGTAAAAAATAATTTTCTTTATCTGCATTATACCAGACTACAAACGGGCATAATTATGATTAGGTTGGGTGGAGCCCAGTTGGAACCTCTTTCAGAGGTGTGGTCTGAATGAAATGATTGGCTGCGCCCCTTTGAAGCTTAATATAAATGTGGTCTAAATGTTACCAGGTTCACCAGGAGATTTTTTTCTGAATATATCCTGAGTTAAGAAGAAGGCTTAGCGATGAGTCTCACTGCTAAGGACATGGCTGTGGTGAAAGGCCTTTGGGCCAAAGTCGGCTCCAAGGCCGACGAAATCGGCGCAGAAGCTTTGGGCAGGTAATTTTATTTAAAGATAATTTCGTGTGCTTTTAGAACTGAAAGACTGGTTAAACCATAAGGCAAGCTATTAGTTAATAAATGTTGTTAGTATTGTTCAGCTTAAGATTCAGCATCAGTAGGATTTATTGTGGGCCTAATCAAAACTGTCTCCATCAGGATGCTCGTCGTGTACCCACAGACCAAGACCTACTTCTCCCACTTTGCTGACCTGAGCCCTGGATCCGCTCCAGTGAAGAAGCATGGAAAGACAATCATGGGTGCCGTCACTGATGCAGTGTCCAAAATTGAAGACCTTCCTGCAGCGCTGTCCCAGCTCAGCGAACTGCACGCTTCCAAGCTGAGAGTGGATCCTTCCAACTTCAAGGTAAACTTATGGCTCATTCAAATATCAAACATAATCGTAATTCAGTAATAAAAGAGCAAACGTAATATGATTTAAGTTGTATATAAATACATACTAAATATAAATGTCAACATTCAATATTTTTAAAAACCCAATACTGTTAAACCATACTGCATTTTTATTTTTTTTCTCAGATCCTGGCACACAACATCATCGTGGTCCTGGGCATGCTATTCCCTGCGGACTTCACCCCTGAAGTTCATGTGTCTGTAGACAAGTTCCTCCAGAACTTGGCTTGGTGTCTGGCTGAGAGATACCGCTAAATTACCATCAATGGGAATCTGCCCACTGACACAGTTGTCTTTTGACGCAAACATGTCTAAATAAAATCCCTCGATGATTGAACTCAAGGCATCTGTTTTGTGTTTTATTTAAATATATTAAATTAAAATTAAAAACCCATTTAAGATGGAATGGTAGCAGTTTACGTGTGTTTCGCTTTATGAAATTTAAGGTCACCGGGTCCTTTTAATGATCAGGTGACGCCCACTGAATTTCAAAATGTGTCTAAGATACTAAAAATAAATTGCTTTGGAAAAGTTCACAGTTGTATTTGAGGAATCTATCTTTAGAAAAAAAAATTTGTAATGCATACTAAATGGGTAAGGACAAACGACAAAATTCAGAAACTTGTTATTATTAAAAAATTTTAAACACTTATTTTTAATGCACAAAATAAAGGTTTTGGTGTGAATTAGAATTAATATATGCATAATGCTTGCAGTACAATGACAATGTATTCATTCTGACCATGCTCACAATTGAATTAATTAGGTTCAACCTCACTAGACCTGCCCATTTAATAACTTAATTTTAACTCCGTTTTTCAGAATAAAAATAAAATCAGCGTAACTGATATATAGAACTAGAATATATATTTCGCTTTTAAATCTCTGTAAAACACGAGTTCACAGTGTAATAAAACAACAACAGCAATAATAACAATAATAATTTAAACAAATGATAATAATTATTATTATGCAAGCTAAATAAAAGCAATAATTTCTATTAATTAAAGTAAAAAATAGATTCCTTAGGTTTACTTGGATTTAATAAAAATTATAATTGAAATTATATTTTAATGATATTTAAATTATAATTATATTATTTATAATAATACATTATAAAATGTTTATTATACATTTTATTATACATATTTTATATACATTTATTATGTATTTGAGAATCAGAATAATTTTCTTTGTAATTGCAATTACAGACATCTTTTAACAAAGTATCTATACGTAATGTTTATACTCATATAATGTAACTCATGTAAACAATAAACAATGGGATTTCAGCAGTATTCCAACAGAGTAGCATGAGGATTTATAGTTATGACTTAATGCCATCAGTAGTTTAATACAGCAGAGGTACAGTAGAGCCACTACAGTTGGGTGTTGGCTCATGAATATCAGTTGAAAAACCATAAACTGAATGCACTGAGAATAAAAGAGTATGAACACTGAGGAAATTTTACTTTCAAATTACTTTGAAATGTAATCAGGTATTCTAGCCTGAAATGTTTCTTGGTTTATCCATTTAAAAATGTTAAATAACTAATTTCTTTGATGATTTGTTGCTGTTTGTTATTACACAAGTGTATCCTGTCCCTGAAAGGACTGATTATTTACACATCAAATGGCTCTTGAAATCTACTATATGCTGATGCTTTGGATTTCATCTATGAATACACCAAATGGGAAAACTAAAATGAATGATTGTGGTGGAAAGCATACCATTTAGAAGCAATGTTGGAAAAAGTCAATAGAACTATTTGTAAAGTCATAAAAAATAAGGAAACCTCTGTTGTACTGAGAAGCAGATACTGAACTGGTTTGTCAAGAAAAAGGCAGCTGGTTAAAGTTGCTTGTGAAAGAGGTGAAGGAATACCCCAAAAAGAACTGAAAGTGAAATCATAAACAGCTTCCACAGAACCTGGGGATGGATGTAACAGAAACAACTGTTTGAAATAGAGCAGAAATACAGAGACCATATGACCAGGATACAAATCACTTATTTGCAGTAAGAATCAAAACCATTTGCAAATTTGCAAAAAAGTAAAAAGGTGAATCGCAAAGTTTGGAGAACAAATGGATATGCACTCTCATTCACCTGCAATTTTATTTATTTATAGGTCAGTGCATCACAGGCTTCACTGAGTTATTATAAGCAAAAGATATGCAACCAAATATTACATGTAATTTATTTTAAATTACTTTAAATCTTTGCTCACTTGAAAAAAGCTGGGCAGTCAAAAACAAATGGAGCTAAAAAACACAAGTCTGATATCTCATCTTATATTTATATTTTGATCTCAAACCCAAATATCTTCAGTGAATAGTAAAAACATTTTTTGAGGGGACTATGAATGGTGTTTTTTTTTGTTTTTTTTTAGATAAAAATCTAATTCAATACTTTGAAATCTATTATATTTAAATTATTTCTTAAAAAACATTGAAAATATTGTAACCATTAGTTTATTGATAACTAATACAATTTAACCTGTTATAATAATAATAATAATAATAATAATAATAATAATAAAATGTAATTTAATTTAATTTTAATTTAATAAAGTAACTGTTATTTATATAGTGCCTTTCTTATATAGTTTCTCTTTCTTAAGGTCACCTTGCAGACCAGAAGATAAAGCAATATAAATTAAAACAGTTAAACAAACACTAATTTAGGAACTGTGAGTAAACCAGTACCGGAGGAGTGCAGTGAGTGGGCTGGAGTGTATGAATGGAGTAATTCAGTGAGGTATGGAGGAGCAGATCCATGAAGGGCTTTAAACGTGATGAGAAGCAGCTTGTACTGAATACGATATGATATGGGTAGCCAGTGAAGTTTGTGGTGAATGGGAGTGATTTGCTCTGATTTTTTGGAGAATGTGAGAACACGAGCTACAGAGTTCTGTACATACTGGAGCCTGGTTAGTGTTCAAACAGTAAAGCGTTGCAGTAATTGAGACGCAAAGTTATAAAAGCATGAACAAGTATTTCTGCCTCCTTCAAAGAAAATGATGAGTGCAGACGTGAGATGTTTCAGAGGTGAAAAAATGCATTTTTCACAACTGTGTTTATGTGAGAGTCAAATGATAGAGCGGGATTGAATTTAACAACTAAACTACGGACAGGGGATGAGGGTGTAACAAGAACATTGTCAAAGGATAAACTGAAATTTTGGAGCTTAGTGATGAAAACCTTGGAACCAATTAATAAAATTCTGTTTTGTCTGTGTTAAGATTTAGAGAGTTTGAGGTAAGCCACAGTTTAACGTCATGAATACAAGCTGTAAGGGAATGGGATGGGGAGGCTGAAGTAGAGGTGGTAAAGTAGATTTTGGTATCATCAGCATAGCAATGAAAACTGAGGGCATGGTTTCTAACAATATGACCGAGAGGAAGAATATAAATTATGAACAACAAAGGTCCAAGAACAGATCCCAGAGGGACACCCTGTTTAATTGGAGCAGGAGGTGAACTATTGTTATGAAAATGAATTGCTGTGTATCAGTGAACCAAGAAAGTAGAGAAAGAAGGATATTATGAATGACAATTTAAAAGGCTGAGCTTAAATCCAAGAGAAGTAGGACACTGAAGGAACCAGAGTCAGCATTAAGTAAAAGATCGTTGGTGACATGTAGAAGGGCAGTCTCAGTGCTGTGGAATGGATAGAAACCTGACTGAAATGGCTCATATAAATTGTTAATTGTTAGATGTTCCTGCAGCTGAGCAGCTACAACCCTTTCAAGGAGCTTTGAAATAAAAGGTAGATTAGAAACAAGTCTGTAGCTGCTCAGATTGTTAGTGTTATTCAAAAAGTTAATTCAAAGTGTTATTTTTCAAAATAGGTGTAACATCAGCAGTTTTTAGGCCCAGAGGAACAATACCAGAAGAGAGTGAACAGTTTATTAGATGTGAGATAGAGGCAGAGAAGGCAGACAAACAGGATTTAAGAAGAGAAGTAGGTGCTGGATCCAGGATAGAGGTGGAAGAATTGATTTTCATAATTAAGCAACAGACTTCAAGTTTGTAAGAGAAAACTTGGTGAAGGGTTGTATTGAAGTTTCTAGGAGAGAGTTAGAAGATGGTGGACGGGTACCAGAAAACTGATTATCTATCAGGTCAATTTTGTTTTGCAAAAAGTGAAGAAAGGACTCACAAATGTGAGAACCTGAGAGAGGGGATGCTGGGGGCTGAAGAAGTTAACATACACTAGTAAACAATGCCTTGGAAAGGTAATGAGAGCGAGCAGTATTAAGGGCAGATCGATATTTTAACATGTGATCAACATATGACTGAGAGTGCACTGCGAGACCTGATTTTTATACAGCCGTTCAAGACACCTCCCAATAGCTTTCACAGACCTCAGTTCAGGGGTGAACCACAGAGAGGAGTGAGAGGAAGGTAAAAACAGCACTAAAGGTACTTAAACAGCAGAAATGGAGTGGTTATATAAAGACAGAACGTCATCAGGAAAGGAGAGGTTTAAGGAATTTGATAGAGGAAATGTGAGTTAGCCAGAGGAGAAACCTTGAAAGGCAACAGATTTCAGGTTCCTATATGAAATTGGAATTTTTTACATAGATTATCTAAGGTTAATTCAAAAGTGAATACGATGCAATTGTGGTCAGAAATACCAACAGAAGTGCAGTTTACAGAAGCATTATTAAGTCCAGATGAACAAATCAGGTGTAGCATGTGTCCATGTGTATGTGTGGGAAAATTCACATGCTGAGTGAGATGGAAACATTCAAGAAGGGCCAAAAATTCTGAAGTTGCTGGAGAGATGGTGTCTGTATGAATGTTAAAATCACTGAGCAGAATGATGTCCTCAGACAGGGCTCAGGTAAATGTGAGAACTTCACTGAGGTCAGAAAAGAATGGAGACAGAGGTGTAGAAGGTGGTCGATATATCAGAACTAACCATAACAAGTGGTTTAGTATTGACAGTTTTGAACACAAGATATTCAAAAGATGAGACATCATGGAAGTCCAAAACTTTCACTTGCACCCCATCCTAAATGACAGCAGGCAGGCCTCCACCTCTGCCCTTTTTACAGGGCTTCCATATGTAGCTGTAGCCAGCAGGAGTGAGCTTGTTCAGTTCCAGGAAGTTTTTGCTGAGTTTCATTCAGTAAAAGCATGTCCAGTTTTTTATTTGATATTTGTTCTCTAAGTATGAGAGTTTCTGTTAGTGATCGGATGTTTAAAAGGGCTAAAATTGTGCTTTTAATCACAGGATGACGTTCAGAGTCAGTGTGGTTTGTGTCCATGTTAATAGTTCTCAGGTGATTAGAGTTGATTCCACGGTTAGACGCAGTTGACGGCCAAGCCGGGAGGACCAGATTGAAGGGATTACTGAGAGAGAAGTGTGATGAATCAAGTGGTCAGTTCTGGAGGCGCGGTGTACATAACGAGGACGACGGACGATTCCAAGCGCTTTGCAGAGCTTATATGAGCTCGAGTTCAAGCGGGCTTGACTGTTTTAGTCCCGGAGTTGAGACGGCGTGTAATCAAACCCCATGTTTAAAACCAGCCAAACACGAAAGATTTAAAAAAAAAAACATCCGGAGCAAATCGCATGGCTGGTCAGATCTGTAAACGACCAGAACACCGAACCACACACCTCACTGTTCACCTAAGCCAGAACCCCGCCAACCCTCACCAACCAGTAGTGTTAGGACGGAGCCTAAACCAAACAGAGACGAACGAGAGAATGGGAACTCACTCACCAACTCTGAGCAGGTGCAGGGTGAGCAAGGAGATGACTCGCAGAGCAGGGGTGAGACAAGGGACGTGGATCTGGGTCGCTACTCGGAACACGGAGTTTACACACGATGAATGTCCAGATAGTCCACAGTAAAGCTGCTGCTGGACCGAAAAGCAGGTCCAGCGCAAAATCAAGCAGCAGTGCACTGGCAGAGCGGGAAAAGTTGGATACTTCAGAGCAATGTCCAAACGCTGAGCAACGTCAGCTGTAAATCACAATAGCAACTGACAAACAAAAAATTAAAATAAGTATTGGGATACAGAACCGAGCAAAGAGACTAAACAAACAAACAAACAAAAATTCCAAATACAAATTCCGATGGAAAGCGGCCAGACCCGCGTAGCAGTACTTCCACCGGAAAACCGGGGTATCTCCCAAACCTGCAGATACAAGTATATTCCAAAGTATATAAGAACAATGCACACTAAGATGAATTAAACTGATGCAAATGTTGAAATGAATAAAAATAATTTAGTTTAAATTAGTTTTAGTAAAAAATAGTTTAATTAAATGAATGCGAATGTCAGCCTGTAAAACGTGTAACATTTGGGAACATCTACATGGGAATGTATATATGTATGTGTGTGTGTATATGTATATCAACATCATATATTCATGTATGCATTTTCTGTTCTGCTTCCGTGAAATTGAAGTTGCTTCCATAAATTGTTGGTACAACGTAGGTGGTTGATTGACAACTAATTGCCTTTGTTACAGAAAGTAAAAGAGAACAAGTAAATTGCATTTTAAATTGGTTTTATTTGTCTGTCAGAGCAATTTTGGGTTAACAGCTTTGTACACCGAAATCGGTTGTTTTTCTCCATCATCGATTAGTGGTACTGTCTGCCCAAAGCAGATGCAACAACATGCAGGAACTTCTGCCAAGCCTCCTGGACATCAGCTGTGAAGACAGATGGTCCAAACTTCATGGCCACACAAACGGTGATGCAGTCAGAAAGAAGCTGAAGAACAAAAAAAAATCATAAGCAAGCTTATTATGCTTCGTTCGTCGCTGAAAGCTAGAGATAAAGATATATCGTAGCCACATAAAATGTGTGAAATAGCAGCGTAAGGGCGCGAAATCCTACCCTGAAGTTGTCTGGATCCACGTGCAGTTTCTCAGAGTGCATCACACTCAGACCTGCGTAGACAGCCTTGATGTTGTCCATGTTCTTAATGGCTCTTTCCAGCCCACCCATCACAACCTTACCATGGTGAGTTGACTTCCATGCTGCCCATGATGGCGGCGGGGCTGGACAGATTACCAAAGCCAGCGAAGTGCCTCTGAACCCATGGAGCAACGATCAGAAGTCTGAAATGAAGAACAGTTGAGTCAGCAATCCGTATCACACAAATTTTCAGACGCGTTTTAAAAATGATACACAGTTTCAGTTTAGAGAGCTACCTGGCTATGGCCTGAGGTCCGATTTCATCGACACTGATCTTTCCCCACAGACTAGTGATGGCACTGCGCTCGGCGTCTGTCCACTCAACCATGCTGACGATTAGTCTCTTGAGTAATTTGTTTGAAGCTGTCGGACGCGGTGAACAATTTATGAAAGATTAATGTCCCCGCCCTTTAGAAACAGGACAATATGATTGGCTGATGGGTAATCGTGCCCAGTGCATACGTGACTGGGCATAACTTATTTTCTTTCGGACAAAATTAAAGAAAAATATATACAAAAAATAATTTTTTTGTTTGTCTTGTCAAAATTTCATAAATTCGGTGAGCGTTCACATTTACTGAAATTGCTGATTGCACTAAGGAACTTCACAAACTAACTTATTCTAATTACTTGCAGACAATTCAGATGTTTAAGGTATATATTTTGTGCACTTTTTGGGAAAATAAACGAAAGAGAAACAAAACAACTTCTCTTCACAAACAAAATGTATATTCTTCAAGACAGATACAGAGTCAGAAGCTTAAGTCTAAATATATATATATTAATTGTTTTTTTTTTTTTAGAATTTGAGGTTGTAAATGTCATATCTGAATTATACCTGGGTTATATGATGCAGCTGTGTCAAACTGTGGAGACCAATCTTGATGCATGAGGTGCGGTTTAGATGGTATATTGGGTGGGAACGTTTGAGTTTCATATAAAAATGGTGAAAGCTTTCAGTTGCACAAAGATATTTTGCTTGAAACACCTTGAGCTGAGAAGAAGAAGTAGCCATGAGTCTCACTGCCCAGGACTTTGCTGTGGTAAAAGGCCTTTGGGCTAAAGTGCGCCAAGGCTGATGAAATCGGTACGGAAGCCTTAGCTAGGTAATTTCATTCTGTGTTTATGGCCTCACTCTAGTGAAATTAAGTCTTCTTGTGATGATGCGCTCTTATTCTTGTGATAATGTGTTTTTCTCCATCAGGATGCTCGTCGTGTACCCACAGACCAAGACCTACTTCTCTCACTTTGCTGACCTGAGCCCTGGATCCGCTCAAGTAAAAAAGCATGGAAAGACCATCATGGGTGCCGTCTCTGATGCAGTGTCCAAAATTGAAGACCTTCCTGCAGCGCTGTCCCAGCTCAGCGAACTGCACGCCTCCAAGCTGAGAGTGGACCCTGCTAACTTCAAGGTAGGCATTCCGTAAAATATATAAACGTAAACCATCTGCAAAATTTAAATTCAGCAACTAAAAGGAGATCATATTAATTGCAGACGTTAAGAGATACATAAAAGTAATGGATCGTTAATTTATTGTTTTATCATGCCTAAATCAGAGAAAGGTGAAAAAAAAGATTCATAAAATTCAAATGCTGTACATTTTCTGTATTCTTTTCAATCACAGATCTTGGCGCACAACATCATCGTGGTCGTGGGCATGTTGTTCCCGCTGACTTTCACTCCTGAAGTTCACGTGTCATTTGACAAGTTCTGGTGAACTTGGCCTGCTGTCTGGCTGAGAGATACCGCTAAATTACCATCGGGAAAGAACTGTCCACAAAGTTGTTCTTTGATCCAACCATGTCTGAATAAAGTCACTGGACTAGCAAATCTCAAACGCCTTGTTTGTGTTTTATTTGCCAAATATCAAATGAATGGATAAAAAGATCTAGATCTTAATAAAACCAACAAACAAAAACATTAGTTGATTCACTCCAGTTTTCACCTAATACAGTGATCTAACATAAGTACAATTTTGTTAATATCTCATCGATACTTCAAGTCTACTATTCACATGCAAACCTGCTAGGTCCTGGTGCAAAACTCCTTGCATTCATATTTACATTTTGAGAAACACTTGACATATGAACAACGCTTAATGCATTAATTAACATGATTTATACAATTTCACCTTTATTAATGTTTAACCAACGCAAGATAAATTATTACAACTACATTCGTTATTAATATGTTATACTTTAGTTATTTACAAACAGTTATTTAAGCAAGCCCAGGTACTACTGAGTGCCGTAACAATCAATTTTTCTAAACAAAATCAGTATATTTTAGGTTTGAACCCCAGTTATGCCACAGGCATCCTTACTGAGGAGCCCAAAAGTTTTAAAATGTCTAGTGGGATGTTGTGATGACAATATATTATAGAAATGACATTTCTTTTACATTTACGGCATTTAGCAAAAGCTCTTTGACAGTCCCCCTGTAGCAACTCAGGGTTAAGGGTCTTGCTCAAGGACCCAGTGGTGGTAGTGTTAGTGGTGGGATTCGAACCAGGAACTTCTGAATCCATAGGTCCGTAGGCAAGTACCCTACCACTACACCAACATCACCCTATATGTTTCTTTTTTCTATATTTTTAATTAATGATGATCTGAGCATCTGTGACATATTGTTATGTCCAGTACTGGGATATGTCCCCTGAAAATCAGGTCTAATTGCTTGCTCTGTGTTTTGGAGAAGGAGAAGAAGAAGAAGAAGAAGAAGATGAAGAAGATGAAGAAGAAGAAGACAAAGAAGAGGAGTCAAGGGAAAGAACAAAAGACAACAGATGTGGGAAGAAGGCTGATGACTGATCTCATCTAATGGGAGGTCATTTAAATTACCTAAAATCTCAGAGGGCAATGAGTTTAGTCTGAAGTGACCAAGTGTGTATTACCACCCATCAGACTAGAAAACCTGGTTTGTATAACAGGAACAGCCCTTTTCTGGTTTAAATCATACTTGACTAACCATTGTCAATTTGTAAAAGTAAATGATGAAACATTA
This sequence comes from Hepsetus odoe, assembly GCA_017165825.1. NCBI lineage: Eukaryota > Metazoa > Chordata > Actinopteri > Characiformes > Hepsetidae > Hepsetus > Hepsetus odoe. The sequence continues at coordinate 17,080,590 of CM029368.1, forward strand.
GTTATGGGGCCCGCAAGACTCTGTCCTAGGTTCCCTACTTTTCATATTATATATGCACCCTCTGGGTTCCGTAATGTGGAAACATGGAATCGGCTTCCATTGTTACACTGATGACACACATTTATATATTTCAGCCAAACTCAAATAAAAAAAGACTGAGGAATGTATAGGAGAAATAAAAGAGTGCATGTCACTCAATTTTCTTATGTTAAAATCTGAAAAGACAGAAGTTCTTTTACTAGGTGCCAAAACTGCTAGAGAAAACTTTCAGGTTTTATTTTCCTAAATTTACTGTTAATCTTAAACCTACTATCAGAAGCCTGGGCATCACAATTGACTTAGATCTATCTCTAGATGCACACTTTGGAAATATTACAAAAATAGCTCTACTTCACCTTAGAAGCACTGCTAAACTTAAAAGCTCACTCACACTAAATGATGCAGAAATATTGATACATGCATTTATCACCTCAAGTCTAGATTACTGTAAGGCCCTGTTGTCAGGATGTTCCAGTAAAAGCCTTCATAAACTCCATTTTCTCCAGAATGCAGCAGCTAGAGTCCTCACTAGATCTAGAACATTTGATCACATTAGTCCGATATTATCTAGATTTCACTGGCTTCCTTTAAAATTCTGCATTCTGCATTAGTCCCAAAACTAACTTACAACGCCCTAAATGGCCTTGCTACCGAGTATCTATCTGAGCTTATCTCTAGTTATGAACCATCATTCTCACTTAGACTGCAAGGTTCTGCTTTTCTAAAAGCTCCCAGAATTTTGAAAACAACAACAGGGGGAAGAGCCTTTTTATTCAAAGCCCCTCATCTCTGGGATATCCTTCCAGCTACCGTCCGGGACTCAGACACACTCTCAGTATTTAAGTTCAGGCTAAAGACTTACTTGTTTAATTAGGCTTTAAGTAATTAATCTTCTTATTGGTTAAAAGGTGCAGATCCAGGTGTTCATGGAAACAGATAATTACAGTAAACTGGGATGTTGGTGCTGCCGGCCCACCACTCTCACACAATCTCAGGGTGCTCTCGTGTTTGTAAAACCCTCAGATCTGTCCTTTCTAGTCAGGCTGTAATAGCAAATTTGCCGAAGTCACATTACTGCACTCTATAAATGAAAAGTTTGTGCAGTAAAGTTTGTGAGTTCAAAATAGATCTAATTCCCTTCCCTTCTACTCGGCCACTATTATTAGCTCACCGAACTTCCAACTGCAGGCACAAATGGACTCTTTTATTGTGACTCATGCTTACCAGAAGTCATCTCTTAATTGATTAATTGTGAAATGCACTTTCTCTTTCTTTCTTCCCTTCTTTGCTTCTGTTGTCGACCAGAGGAGGATGGGATCCCCTTTTGGGTCTTGGTTCCTCCCAAGGATTTTTCCTCCTGTTTTTGGAAGTTTTGCCTCTGTCACCCTCAGCTTACCAAATTGGGGGTTGGGCCCGGTTTCTGTGAAGCTGCTTTGTGACAACAACCGTTTAAAAATGCTATATAACTAAAGCTGACTTGACTTGAGTCCCTCTAGTAAGTCTTGCATACCGGTCATCTAATTTGATTAATTTAAACTGTCAAATAAACATGTTTTCCCCTTAAATTTCCAGTGCTCCCTGAAAATGCATCTCTCCTCATAATTGAGCAATGGGCTTCTTGGGCTTTTAACTGCAACAACGTTGCAGGTAATGAGCGAGCAAATGTTTTTCTGAGTCTCAAAGTGTATAGGCGTGAAATTATCATAAATATCATATGAAGAATATAAATGTTGTATAGGTATTTTTGCTAAATAAAAAAAATGTAACAGGCAAAAAAATCCCAGGAAATTAATTTAGAAAAGAGTTTAGGAAAGAGCTAGCTACTTTTATGCTTTCACATTCAGAAAGTCGAAAAATAAAGAATATGTGCAAACCCGAGCAACAACTTTTTAAGTGTTCTTTAATTAAAAAAGCTTAAAGTTTGCCTGTCCAGAAAACAGTGCAAATATACTATGCTATTCAATCCACTTTATTGCTCTCTATCTACAGTGGATTCAGAAAGATTCAGACCCCTTCGTTTTTTGCTCATGTTCCTGTCAAGCGACTCAACGTTTTATCAGCTTATTATTTAGTATACTTTTTTGTGAAGTGAAATATATAAGTTGCATACTACATGACATTGAAAAAAAAACTCATTCAAAAATTGCATTCAAATTGGTTTTATTTAATTGTTAGAGTAATATTTTTCGTCAACAGCTTTGTACAACAAACTTGTCTTAAGCTGTTTTCTCAGTCATTGATAATGACACTAGTGGTACTGTCTGCCCAGAGCAGATGCAACAACATGCAGGAACTTCTGCCAAGCCTCCTGGACATCAGCTGTGAAGACGGAGGGTCCAAACTTCATGGCCACACAAACGGTGATGCAGTCAGCAAGAAGCTGCAGAAAGTATACACAAAGAACAATTGCAATCAAATTATATTAATATTATACTAAAATAATTATAGAAATAATTGTAATAAACTGAATAGATAGAGAAATACACTCCATGGGCTTTGCGAGCGAAATTAAATCTCTGAAACCTACCCTGAAGTTGTCGGGGTCCACGTGCAGTTTCTCAGAATGCATCACACTCAGCTGAGCGTAGGCGGCCTTGATGTTGTCCATGTTCTTAATGGCTCTTTCCAGCCCACCCATTACAACCTTACCATGGTGAGCCACTTTGGCGTTACCCATGATGGCGGCGGGGCTGGACAGATTACCGAAGGAAGCGAAGTGCCTCTGAACCCATGGAGCAACGATCAGAAGTCTGCAATGAAGAGCACTTGGGTAAACAATCCGTATAACACAAATTTCCAGACACGTTTTAAAAACGACATGTGAACTACCTGGCTATGGCCTGAGGTCCGATTTCATCGACACTGATCTTTCCCCACAGACCAGTGATGGCACTGCGCTCGGCGTCTGTCCACTCAACCATGCTGACGATTAAAGTCTTCAGTTATTACTTGAAGCTGTGCGATTGCATTCCAGTGCCCAATTTATTGGTGTTTAATGTACACGCCCATCAAACAGGAATTCATTTGATTGGCTAATTTGTCAGCAGATGTACGTGACAGACTATCAGGAGTATCACTGTCAGACTGGCTTTTTGCCAAAAATATGCTACCATTTTTTTGTAGGTTTTATCATAATTTCTAATATATGTTAAAGGACATAACCAATTCTCATAAACCTCAATATATCTGAAACTAGTTTCTGCAATACATACAAAACATTGCCGTGTGAACTAACTATGTCCAAATATATAACTGTTTTTTTTTTCAGTTTGCATACTTTGCAAAACAATGTGCTTGTCTACATAATTATTTCAGTATTCCACCATACACTGTTAAACTACAAATAGTTCAGAAACGAGCACCTTTTTCAAAAACGATTTTGGTAATACTTCTCAGTAATACTTACAATGTGAAGCAGAGTTCTCATTTCCTATTATCATAATTATAGGTATATTTATTACGATTTTGTAAATGTTGAAACACAGAATAGTCCTACATTTAATTAACATACTTAACATAATTAAGGTAATGTATAAGTACTTATCATTACATTTGTTTTTGACTTGCATAGAAATACAATTCACATGCAATCTGCACATGCAATAGCCACACCATACAATTTATACATTATTTGGAGAAACCTCAAAAATGTTTTTTGAAATACACATTCAAAAGTCTACACATCTTCAATAACATGTAATATATACCTGGAACAGGTGATATGAAAGAGGTATACAAATATATTTCAAACATTAATAAGTCAATATTTCAAATCTGATTCACAATAAAATATTAAAGGAAGCTGTAAAAATAGATGTATCCTAACATAATTAAAGATTATAAGGTTAAAAGTAAGTGTCCTTATCTGAATTATTCCAGACTAGACATAGGCTCGTTGTTGATTAGACTGGGTGGAGACCAGCACTAACGTATATCAGCGGTATGGTTTAGTTGATATGTAAGGGTGGGTCTTTTTCTGGTTTAATATAAAAGTGAAGAAACAACTCAAGCACAAAAGGACATTCTTCTGAATTCATTCTGAGTTGAGAAGAACAAGACGTAGCTATGAGTCTCACGGCACAAGACATGGCTGTGGTGAAAGCCCTTTGGGCCAAGATTGGTTCAAGGGCTGATGAAATCGGTGCAGAAGCCTTGGGCAGGTAATTTTGTTGTGTATTTATAGTTTTCTGTGGCTAAATTTTACAAGCAATGTGAAATTAGATTTTTGTGATGTTGTACTCTTATTCTTGTAGTAATCTATATTTTCTCCATCAGGATGCTCGTCGTGTACCCACAGACCAAGACCTACTTCTCCCACTTTGCTGACCTGAGCCCTGGATCCGCTCCAGTGAAGAAGCATGGAAAGACCATCATGGGTGCTGTCACTGATGCAGTGTCCAAAATTGATGACCTTCCTGCAGCGCTGTCCCAGCTCAGTGAACTGCACGCTTACAAGCTGCGAGTGGATCCTTCCAACTTCAAGGTAGGCCTCCTCTATAACATGTGTTTAATTATTAAAAAAACATCTGAAACAATATCTCAGTCAAACAATGTTTCAATATGTTAGGCAAACAAAGTTTAATCTTTAAATGTTTTTAATGAAGTTTTTTTTTTAATCATAGATCTTGGCGCACAACATCATCGTGGTCGTGGGCATGTTGTTCCCTGCTGACTTCACTCCTGAAGTCCATGTATCATTTGACAAGTTCCTCCAGAACTTGGCCTGGTGTCTGGCTGAGCGATACCGCTAGACTACTAATGGAACTATCAAGCTACTCTTTCCTGACAAAAATGTCCAAATAAAGTCATCAACTGAATGAAGCAGGAAACGTTTTATATGTATTTATTTATGTGACATTACATTTTAAATGCAAATTAATTATTTATCTGCAAAATAAGTTAAAGTAAAGTGAAAGGGACAATTCGTGATTGAGGGTACACACACCGTGCAGCAATGAGCAGCCATATCCAGCACAACAATGTTATCAACAGTGATAACAGTGATGGGGACAGTACCTTGCTCAAGCGATCCTCAGGGAAATCTACTGGTCTGGCATTTGAACCCACAATCTTCCAATCCTGGAGCTATATTCTAAGTGTCAGAAATCCTGTGACAGTGTAAATAAATGTTCATATATATATATATAAATAGACATGTTTTTGAGCCTTCTCAAAAAGCCACCCCCTGAATTTAACTAAGGAAACATAATAGCCTTCTATTGGATAAGTATTGCAGTCATTGATGCTTCAGCAGTCAACCAGTTATTTAATCTTAACAGATGCAGTGAGCAGATTTTTTCATTTCTTTAACCACTATCATGTGGTCATAGAAAATATGTCATATTGTTTCAGAAGGATCATATTTTTATATTTTTTGGCCTGCAGAGAAAGAAATAAATCATAATTGGCCTGCTTGGACTACAAAAATTGGTATAAGAGCAATCCAATTCATAATTAAATCCCAGAAGACATAGTTGTGAATGAATAAATTCAGGAAAAAATCTGAATGATTGATAGACACTTAAAAGTTTGGCAAAATCCAACTTCCTGCATGCAGATTTTTTCCATAGAGGGTTTTCTGAAACAATATTTTTCTACCTTGATGACACTGAAGGCATTGTTGTTCCAGGAGCATGAAACATTTTTACACATGGATTGGCTACTACATGGTCCAAACCTTAATCCTATTGACAATCTTTGGGATGTACTGGAGAAGACTTTATGCAGCAGTCCCATAATCAATAAAAGGTCTTCAAAACCAAAACCAACATGTTTCTTTTACTATCCTAATGAACAGCAGCTTTTCAGAGAAATATATTACAAATTTACAATGTGTTACAATTTTTCCTCTTTGGTCTGGAGGGATGGAGCTAATCTAATCTGTTCCCATGTGTTAAAACATTCAAAACAGCTGTGCAATCAGAGGTTTTGAGAATGACACAAGTATTAATTTTCGCAAAGTTTGCTGCCTCAGTTGTTATGATTTACATATATTCCAGAATGTTATGAAGAGTGATCAGATGAATTGCAATTATTTGTAAAGTCCTTGCCTTAAAATGAAGTGCTGATGAGGATAAGGCTGGAGATCTCACTAACTGAGTTAGAATAGCAAATTTGATCTTAATAGCAGACCCCTGTTCTTAACCATGTTAACCATGGTTACCTGCAAGGAAAGACATGCAGTCATCATTGCTTTGCACAAAAAGGGCTTCACAGGCAAGGATATTGCTGCTAGTAAGATTGCACCTCAGTCAGATTTATCGAATCATCAGTAACAAGGGTAGGGAGGTTCAGTTGTTGTGAATAAGACTACAGGGCACCCAAGAAAGTCCAGGAAGTGCTGTGACCATCTTCTAAAACTGATTCAGCTCCAGTGTTGGGGCACCACGAGTACAGAGCTTGCTCAGGAACGGCAGCAAGCAGGTGTAACAGCCTCTGCAGGGAGGCAAAGACTTTTGGAGAATGACATGGTGTCAAGAAGGGCAACAAAGAAGCTACTTCTCTCCAAGTAAAGCATTAAGGACAGACTGATATTCTCCAAAAGGTGCGGAGACTGGACTCAAAAACTCAAAAATTCTGACAAACTCCAAGAATTCATTATGTAAGAATAGGCTCCATCAGTCAGAATTCAGCCCAGATATTTTTGATAGCATGCCAGGGCAAATTACAGAGGTCTTATAAAAGAAGGGCAGATGCTGCAAACATTAACTCTTTCCATAAACGTAATGTAATTGCCAATGAAAGCCTTTGAAACTTGTGAAATGCTTGTTTTTTTCCTCAGCATACCACAGAAACATCTGACAAAAATATCTAAAAAAACAAACTGAACCAGCAAAGTTTGTGAAAATCAGTACTTAAATTGATTGAAATACTCAAATCTTTTAGTTGTAATGCAGAGTAAAAAAATAATTTAAATACTTGGGATTAACAAGAGTATGTGTGGAATAGAGTGTGAAATAGAGGTAAAGAAGAGCATGCAAGCAATTGGAATGGGGTAAAGGAGAGTGAAACTGCAGCAAGAAATATGGTTCAATAACAGTTCCACACATACGGGGGTGTGGTCACAAAGAAGCTGCAGAAACTAAAAAAAAAAAACAAATCGCAAAAAAACAAAAAACAAAAAAAAAAACCAATAAATAATAGTCTACCATGGTTTAAATTCAATACTGAGGAAAAACCAGTACATATTTTTCAAGACAACGAAAAAACACGTAAACCTACCCTGGAGTTGTTTGGATCCACGTGCAGTTTCTCAGAGTGCATCACACTCAGCTGAGCGTAGGCGGCCTTGATGTTGTCCATGTTCTTAATGGATCTTTCCAACTCACCCTTCACAACCTTACCGTGGTGAGCCACTTTGGGGTTGCCCATGATGGAGGCGGGGCTGGACAGATTACCGAATCAATTGAAGTACTTCTGAGTCCATGGAGCAACGATCAGAAGCCTGAAATAAGAAGTGGAAGCAGCATAAAGGGAGGTGGCACCACAAGAGCACCACAAGAAATATGAACGTCAGCATATAGAGTTACCTGGCTACGGCCTGTGGTCCGATTTCATTGAAACTGATCTTTCCCTACAGACCAGTGATGGCGCTGCCCTCAGCATCTGTCCACTCAACCATCCTGAGAATTACAGGTCTCTTGTGTATGCAGTGCTTCTTGCTGAAACCGAGCAGTTTCATCCTATTTAATGAGTACACGATGATCGGCTCTTTCATTCTGGGAGCAAAGCGTACGTGACAAATCGTTACCAATTCAATTAAGGTTTAGTCCATATTTATATTCTAATCAAGATTATTAGGTACGAGTGTGGTTTCCAGCCACGGACACTCTTACCAACGCTGCTGCCATTCGAGGACTGACACGAAGAAATGCAATTAAGTGGAAAATTTCGTTTTATTTTACATTTTTTGTTTACACGTTCATGTTCATTTAAAATAATTTTTTCTATTGAAGTTCATGAAATTGTCTCTCAATTTTTGCTTTAAACCTTATACAATATCATGGATCCCAGTGAAACATGAATTAAAATTCAAATTAAAATTAATGTAACATTTTCAACGTGGCTAGCTTAATCTGAACGTTCTTTTGTGAAATAACTAAGGAAACCTAAAAAAGAGAAGGAATGTCAATTGATAAAAAGTCTTGCAAGTACAAAATCAGATTTTCCTTTGATGAACATATGTAGGGTACATGGCAAACAACAACAGATAACTTTTAAACTGTACGCAAAACAATCCATTTAATGGATAATTTAATAAATAAGTAAACGAAGTGCATAACATAGTTCACAAAATACAGAATTGTGAAATTTGAGACTCCAAAAGCAGACATAAAAACATTGTCCTTTTACCCTCTTGCTTGTGGTTTACATTTGCTTTGCTTGGGATAAATTTATTTAAACTGAGATTTATTCTTCTTCTTCTTCTTTTTCTTTCGGCTGCTCCCGTTTAGGGGTCGCCACAGCGGATCAACTGTCTCCATTTCTTCCTGCTTCAACCCGACCACCTGCATGTCCTCTCTCACCACGTCCATAAACCTCCTCTTTGGTCTTCCTCTTCTCCTCTTTCCTGGCAGCTCCATCCTCAACATCCTCCTTCCAATATAATCATCGTCTCTCCTCTGCACATGTCCAAACCAACGCAACCTTGCTTCTCTAACTTTGTCTCCAAGACGTCTAACCTGAGCTGTCCCTCTAATATACTCATTTCTAATCCTGTCCAACCTCGTCACACCCAACGAAAATATCAGCATCTTTACCTCTGACACCTGCAGCTCCGCCTCCTGCCTTTTCGTCAGTGCCACCGTCTCCAACCCATACAACATAGCTGGTCTCACTACTGTCCTGTAAACCTTCCCTTTTACTCTAGCTGGTACGCGTCTGTCACAAATCACTCCAGCCACTCTTCTCCACCCATTCCAACCAGCCTGCACTCTCTTCTTCACCTCTCTTCCACACTCACCGTTACACTGAACTGTTGATCCCAAGTATTTAAACTCCTCCACCTTTGTTACCTCCACTCCCTGCATCCTAACCACTCCACTTTCCTCCCTTTCATTCACACTCATGTATTCTGTCTTTGCCCTACTCACTTTCATTCCTCTCCTCTCCAGAGCATATCTCCATCTCTCCAGGTTCTCCTCAAGCTGCTCCCTACTCTCACTGCAGATCACAATATCTTCAGCAAACATCATCGTCCACGGAGACTCCTGTCTAACCTCGTCCGTCAACCTGTCCATTACTACTGCAAACAAGAACGGGCTCAGTGCTGATCCTTGATGTAATCCAACCTCTACTTTAAATGCATCCGTCACTCCCACTGCAGATCTCACCACTGTTACACTGCCCTCATACATATCCTGAACTACTCTCACATACTTCTCTGTAACACCAGACTTCCTCATACAAAACCACAACTCCTCTCTCGGCACCCTGTCATATACTTTCTCCAAATCCACAAAGGCACAATGCAGCTCCTTCTGACCTTCTCTGTACTTCTCCATCAACACCCTCAGAGCAAACATTGCATCTGTGGTGCTCTTTCTCTGCATAAAACCATACTGCTGTTCACTGATCCTCACCTCTTTTCTTAACCTAGCTTCCACTACTCTTTCCCATAACTTCATGGTGTGGCTGATCAACTTTATCCCTCTATAGTTACTACAGCTCTGTGCATCACCCTTATTCTTGAAGATCGGTACCAGTACACTTCGTCTCCACTCCTCAGGCATCTTCTCACTTGCCAAGATTGTGTTAAACAATCTGGTCAGAAACTCAACTGCCATCTCCCCTAAACATCTCCATGCTTCCACTGGTATGTCATCCGGTCCAACAGCCTTTCCATTCTTCATCCTCTTCATCGCTGCCCTTACTTCCATCTTGTTTATTTGCTGCACTTCCTGGTTAACTCTTCTCACATCATCCAGTCTTCTCTCTCTCACATTTTCTTCATTCATCAGCTCCTCAAAGTATTCCTTCCATCTGCTCAACACGCTCTGTTCACCTGTGAGTACGTTACCATTTCTATCTTTAATCGTCCTGACCTGTAGCACATCTTTCCCAGATCTGTCTCTCTGTCTAGCCAATCGGTAAAGGTCCTTTTCTCCCTCTTTACTGTCCAACCTCTCATACAATTCACCAAACACCTTATCTTTGGCCTTCACCACTGCTTTCTTCGCCCTGCGGTTCATCTCCTTGTACACCTGTCTACTTCCTTCATCTCTCTGTATGTCCCATGTCTTCTTTGCCTCTCTCTTCTTTTGAATACACTCCTGGACTTCTTGGTTCCACCACCAGGTCTCCTTATCCTCTTTCTTCCTTCCGGATGTCACACCAAGTACATTTCTAGCCGTCTGCCTGATCACTTCTGCAGTAGTTTCCCAGCAATCCGGTAGCTCTTCGACACCTCCCAGTGCCCGTGTTAACTCCTGCCTGAATTCCACCTTGCAGTCCTCCTCTTTCAGCTTCCACCACTTGATCCTCAACTCTGCCTTCACTTTCCTCCTCTTCTTGACCTCCAAGGTCATCCTACAGACCACCATCCTATGCTGTTTAGCTACACTCTCCCCTGTCACTACTTTGCAGTCTCTGATCTCTTTCAAACTGACCCTCCTGCAAAGAATATAATCCACCTGTGAGCATCTTCCTCCACTCTTATACGTCACCCTGTGCTCCTCCCTCTTCTTAAAATAAGTATTAACTACAGCCATTTCCATCCTTTTTGCAAAATCAACAACCATCTGACCTTCAGCATTCCTCTCCTTGACACCATGCCTACCCATCACCTCCTCATCACCTCTGTTCCCTTCACCAACATGACCATTAAAATCTGCACCAATCACCACTCTATCTCCCCTGGGTACACTCTCTATCACTTCATCTAACTCACTCCAGAATTTTTCCTTCTCTTTCATCTTACAACCAACTTGTGGAGCATAAGCACTAACAACATTCATTATCACACCTCAACTTCCAGCTTCAAACTCATCACCCTCCCTGACACCCTCTTTACTTCCAAAACACTCTCCACATACTCTTCCTTCAGGATAACACCTACTCCATTCCTCCTTCTATCCACACCATGGTAGAACAGTTTAAACCCCCCTCCAATACACCTGGCCTTACTACCCTTCCATCTAGTCTCTTGCACACACAAAATGTCAACCTTCCTTCTCTCCATCATATCAGCTAATTCTCTACCTTTACCAGTCATGCTGCCAACATTCAAAGTCCCTACCCTCACTTCCACTCTCCTCTCCTTCTTTCTCTCCTTCTCCCTCTGGACATGCCTTCCTCCTCTTCTTCTTCTTCTTTGGCCAACAGTAGTCCAATTTCCACCAGCACCCTGTAGGCTAACAGCACTGATGGCAGTCGTTGTTAACCCGGGCCTCGACCGATCCGGTATGGAATTCTGTATCGTTGTCCGCATATTAATTTGGCAAAGTTTTACACCGGATGCCCTTCCTGACGTAACCCTCCCCATTTACCCGGGCTTGGGACCGGCACGAAGAAATACACTGGCTTGTGCATCCCTAGTGGCTGGGTTTAAACTGAGATTTATTATTATTATGAAAATTTAAGTCAGTATAGACCTTAGTAATTTTGAAAAAAACATAAATGCCTGTGACATATTTTATACAATTCTTAACAACAACAATAACAAGGATAATAATAATTAAAAAAGAAGAAAAAGAAATACAATGCGTTCAAATGTGTTTAAATGTGTTTTCTTACTGACATGTACTGACATGTACTTAAAGTACACCTGTGTATTTTTTATGTGTGTTTGCCCTGTGATGTACTGATGACCTGCTTTTGGTGTATATGACCTTTTTTCCAGTGAGCCCAACCAGTCCTCTACTTCCCCTGCATAGGGAAAACAGCTCAGGTGATGAATAAACTAACATGTTGCAACTTCAGGGCAACTATCTAGGTATGGCTCTTCCCTGTTATAGAATGCCTGTGCTTCTATGCACAGAGCGAAGTCCTTAAAGATTTTGATCAATCAGTTTTGTGTGAGGGACTCCAGTGGACTGCACAGAGCTGTGACCTCATGCCAGATGAACAGATTAAGAAACTCAGCTGGAGCAAATTTTTGACAAGAAACACATGGACACATGTCATTTCTGTTTTTTGCAATGTTTTGATTAGATGGCCAATTTGAGAATGCCATTAATGTGATTTTTTAAATATTGAGTTTTACATAAAACAAGGCCAATTGTTGATGACATGCCAGTATCTTAATATTGCTTTAATACATAGAAATTAATAAAATGCTGTCTCATACCTCCTTCAGTAAATAACCTTAAAATATAATTGCTAAAATAAATGCTAAAAACTTTCAATCAAAATTAAAAAAAAAAAAAAATGTTTTTGAAAATTCATCAAAAACTTCATGCCATGAAAACAGTGCAAATAAGAGTAAGAAGTCTCTTTCACCACATCAGGAAACCTTTTCTTTGTCTTTCCCCTTTACCTTACTGGGAAGAACTGGGACACAGGGTTACTTATGATCAAATGTAACAAGAAACAATTGTCAGGGGGAGGAGACAAGTGAAGGAAATAGATGAACATGGTTGTTATGTGTCAAGTGGGGGACTAATTGCACAAAGTGAAACAGGACACACATGGACAGGGGCCACATGGAAGATGTAAACAATAACAAACATGAAAGGTCAGACCATGCAGATGTGATAGTAATATTCATAATTTGACATAGTTCAACAGCTTAACTGGTTTGCTGTATAGCAGTCAGCCAACATTAACATGGTTACGAACCTTAATTGTTTCCTTTCAGTCAACTATGACTTCATAATAAAAGGCTAGCTTTTGTGACACCACACAAATGATGGCTTACAGGAGCAGCGGTGGCCTAATGCTTAGGGAGTTGCCCCGGATCAGAAGATTGTGGGTTCAATTCCCTCACCAGTAGGTTACCCTGAGGTGCCCTTGAGCAAGGTAGCTTCCCCGTCACTGCTCCCCGAATGCTTTCAATAGCTGCCCCCTGCTGCACATGTGTGTATGGGTGAAATGCAGAGGTTGAATTTCTTTGTGTTGTGTTTCACAATGACAAGGGTTGCCACTTTCAGAGTAACATAAATTCATGAACAAAACATATATTCAATGAAGTATTCATTTAAAAAGAGAAAATAAAAATCATTTTAAATGACTGTTACAAGAAGGTCTAATGCTTGCAAAATAGAAAAAAGTTTCAAGAAAATGTTTTCTTTAGGCAGATAATTTGTACAGTTGAGTTAAATGAAAAGCTGATTTTATCAAAATTATGTTGGAGCTTTCTGCCCAAACACTTAAACTGATTTTCCAGTTTGATTTCTCCAATTTAGGTCACTATAAATAATGAAGTGAAACTCCACTCCAACAGTAATTGTGGCAGATAAAATATTAATTCAACATTTTTGCTCATCTTCTCTACTTTATTTAGTAGCATTTCATTTTTTGATGGTCATAAGGCTAGAAAAATGTAATACAATTTAAAGAATCTGAACCTGTCATGCAAGTGTCATGCTATGATGTCTTGGAAAGGACTTAAATGCAGAGTTGGGATCAAGGGAAGGGGTTCGATAAAATATAAACTTATAACATCCAAGCATAAACCAAACACAGTCCCCATACAGACTCTGAAACAATGGACTCAAAAGAACACAGGGTGGACAAGGACCAAGGGCTGTGCCCTGACTCAGTGAGAAACTCTACATACCTTTAGACTAATGAGGCACACCTGGTGACATAATGAGGTGCCTGGTTTGCCTAGTCAGGCAAAGCACTTGAAAACATGATACACACAGTGAGACAGATATTGTACAAATGGAGGAAATTTTAAACTGTTGTTACCCTTCCCAGAGTGATCAATCAACAAAAATCACACCAGGAACATTCTTAAAGCTGTTGTTGTAGAGCAAGAGGCTTTCACTAAGTTTATCTGAAAGGTCTGAATATCTATGTAAATTGTTTTTGTTTGTTTTTATTAAAATGTAAGATTTATTAAATGTTGACTGATCAGAAAAACATAGCTGAACATTTAGGAAAAATGGTTATGTGTATATATAAGATTAGTTAAGAGCTGCTGAAAGAAAATCCCTGACAAATTGCTCCTCCAAACCATACTTCTAATTTAAACATATATGCATACTCTATATCTCTTTCAATAAACATTTAAAAAATATATTTTGTGAGAGTTTTATTAAATATTTATTAGCTTAGCAACAATTAAATTTTATTACATAATTATGTGCTTTTCAACAATTGGTCATATTGCTCCAAAACAAATTGGTACTTAATCAAGTTCCTCCAACAGAGTATCTCAGCAAGTTTAAGCTATTAGTAGTTTCCTTTAAGCTATTAGTGGCCTGAGTTTAAGAAATGGAAACGGATGATCCACTGTGTCGACCCCTACATGGGAGCACCCGAAAGAAGAAGATAAGTGGTCTAAGTTTGATTGAAGTATGTAAAGATTGATAAACCAGCCATTGCATATTCTTGAAATTGCGGAACTCCAATGGATATTGTTTCATTTCGATGTTGATGGGGACATGAAACAGGAAGCTCAGGCGTTTTGCAATTATGCTTGTTCTGACTTCTGAGATCAACTTATGCAATTTATGCAATATATTTATTGACTATTTCCAGTCAATATATTTTTGACTGTTATATTTTTTTAATTATATTTATATTTTGTGAATAAATTCACAAGTTTAACCCCTATTTTGTTAACACTGCTTAGCTTTTTATATGTAATTATAGAACTGCATGGACATGGACATGGACATGGACTGTTCTGGACATCAATGCTGAGCCGAGAGGTCGTTACAGAAAGACCGACAGGCTTTGGGGACTGCAATGGACATCGCGAGCCGAGAGGAGAGGCCCAACCGAACCTCTGCAGTGCGGAAAGCCGGGCTCATGGAAGGAAGCGCGGTCCGAGATATGTTTCCGCACTGTTTGATCACCTCCTGAGAAGGACCAAGGTTTCGCCAGATCCAGCTACATGCACTCGGAGGGGGCGCCACTGCACAGCTGACTTGGGCGCGAGTTCGAGAGACGGAGTTACGAAGCCGACATGTTCCGCGGCAGAAGGCGAAGGGTCATTCAGGACATCTGCCGTGTACACCACGAAGAGTTTGTTCCCGAGGGAATCCTCACCGGGCGAGACTGCGATGTCGCCAGTGACAACCAAGGTAGCCGAGACACCGGGGCTGTCACCCACGCTAGTCCAGGTAGGCGGAGACCCGGCATTGTCGTCCACGTCACCATAGGTGGGCGGAGGGCTGGCGCTGTCACTCACGTCAGACATCTGTCACAGAAGACGAGGAACCTGGGGGTTATGGTCCATGCTCGGACCAAGGTTTCGCCAGATCCAGCTACATGCAGGGGGCGCCACTGCACAGCTGACCCGGACTCTGCTCCGGGTGGGGCAGGGTTTGGCGCCCCAGGAGTGGCGCCTTTAGGGGGATTCACACTAGATGGCGCTCTGCTCAGCTCTTGTGAGAGTACACCTGTTTGGCGTTGGGCTAACACATGTGCTTCATTTGGGGTTGTCTTTAAAAAAAATCCATTAAGCGAGAGCAGAGCGATGGTCTCGGTTAATCTGTACGTGTAGTGCAAGTTTGTCTGTGTTTTGAGTTTCTGTGCACAGTTTTGTAATTGAAGCTTTTACGTTCTGTAACGACCTCTCAGCACTGTGTCCAGAACACGACACCGTCAACACTGTTACAAGAACATTCAATCGTGCTTCCATATGCATATTTAAGGAATGGCATTAGAGTATGATTACAAAATATGTAAGTTATAAATTAAACATAATTACTGACAAGGAGCTGATTGATACAGATTTTTTTACTTCACTCTGGCCATAGTCAACAACCTCATACGTCCACACCAGTGTCTATTTGTAATGTAGGGGCGCACTTACAGACATGAGGTGGTTTTGTAGAACATTTAATGTAATTACATAATAAGTACTGTAACCCAGCCACTACGTGCTGGTCCCAAGCCCGGATAAATGGGGAGGGTTACGTCAGGAGGGGCATCCGGTGTAAAACTTTTGCCAAATCAATATGCGGACAACGAAAAATACATAATAAGTACTGTAAATATTTAAGATAATAAATGCTTCTTATCCTTTAAATTTCAGCTAAATACATTACAATTTCTGTATCAGCATTCTGAAATTGCTGCATTGATATGAATATGTCCCTACAATCACTATCAAATGGTACACCCTTGGTAAAAGCATTGTCATTTGATGCCGATCATGCTTGCTAGTATTGTGATATTGAAGCTACAGTTGGCTTTTGCCATGTCACTAGCCAATACATTTACATTTCCAGCATTTAGCAGACGCTCTTATGCAGAGCGACTTGCAACAGTGCTTTGTTTCCACATTAAAATACTCCAACATGCTATTTCCAAAAATTAACAGCCTTAGAAAGGTTGAATATTTTACCCAAAAACAAGGTTTACAAAAAATATACATTACGTCAGAAACATCATGCTACAGGTTAACAATTTCCACAATCTGCAAAAGTTACATCAATATGACAATACCAAAACATAGTCTCCTGGAACTCAGTTATGTAAAACCTTTGCAGCAGTACGATCAAAAATTTTACAGACCAAATTTTAAACCAAACTAAGTTCTAAAAATGATGTATAAAACTTTCATGTTTACAAAAAAACATGTGTAGTAATGGGCTTTCCATATCTTCCACACAATGCAGAAGCACAGATTTTGCTTTAACTTATTCGTTCATCTATAAGATTTGTTAGTGAAAGGAATTGAGCGAATCTGTAAGTGCTCATTAAGTTTACTGCAGTCTGGGAATTAGACTAATTCGGCTGAATTTAAAAATTAATACATTCTACATTACCTGAGAGAATAGCTGAGAAATGTTAAATAATAAATAATTCTGGTGAAATAAATAACAGATACAGGGAAGTGCTCTTAAATGGATTTTATTTATTTTTTAACAGCTGTGTTCACTGAATTGTTCTCAAGCTGTTTCCTCTATCATTGATAACGATACTAGTGGTACTGCCTGCCCAGAGCAGATGCCACGACAAGCAAGAACTTCTGCCAAGCCTCCTGGACATCAGCTGTGAAGACGGAGGGTCCAAACTTCATGGCCACACAAACGGTGATGCAGTCAGCAAGAAGCTACATAAAGCAATAATAAAAAAGAAAATAATAACGATAGTTACATTTCCTGAATAACACAGAGCTAAATGCAGTTCGTTGAATCTCTGAAACCTACCCTGAAGTTGTCGGGATCCACGTGCAGTTTCTCAGAGTGCATCACACTCAGCTGAGCGTAGGCGGCCTTGATGTTGTCCATGTTCTTAATGGCTCTTTCCAGCCCACCCATCACAACCTTACCATGGTGAGCCACTTTGGGGTTGCCCATGATGGCGGCGGGGCTGGACAGATTACCGAAGGAAGCGAAGTGCCTCTGAGTCCATGGAGCAACGATCAGAAGTCTGCAATGAAGAACGGCTGAGTAAGAAATACGTATATTACAAATTTCCAAACACGCTTTAAAAATGACAGTTTCAGTATAAAGAGCTACCTGGCAATGGCCTGTGGTCCGATTTCATCGATACTGATCTTTCCCCACAGACCAGTGATGGCACTGCGCTCGGCGTCTGTCCACTCAACCATACTGACGGTTAGGGGTCTCTTCACGTACTTCTTTCAGTTTGTGCAGTTTAAATCCCTTGCGCCGCGTAGAAACCGAGCACAATTTATTCATACTCGGCGTCACCGCCCTTCAGCAAGAAAACAAGGTGATTGGTTGATTTCTTTCTGGACGTAAAAACATACGTGACTGGACGTCACCTATCACGTTAAGGTAAATTATGTTGGCCAACACATTAATTTTCTTATCATGACTCAGTAGTTTGGAAATGTTTTCAAAGTCCACAAACTGTACACAAGACTGCTTCCGTTACAACTGTATAATAAAAAGCAAAATATTAGGATGTGCAAATATGCATTTTGTATTTTTTTTAATTAACTTACAGTGATTTTGTTAGGTTTCTATGTTCAATCCCAAATGGTATTTTAATCGTTTAACGAATTAACATTAAATTCATAGGTAAAATACTGGACATTACAAACTTAAACAACCAATACGTCGTATTTATCGTATTTCAAAGTATATATCATAGTAAATTAGAAACTATAAACTGTAAATTACAGACTAAATATTTTCCATTTGTCTTCCTTTAGGATTTTGCGATATAATAAAAAAAATCAAATCCCTTGGAAACTTCAGAATGAATTGAAAGTTCCTACGCATTCATTATGAAAAAACTATGACGTAAATTTTATGCTAAACTACATTTTATTAAACTTACACTTACATGTGAAAGAATGCAAAAAAAATGCAAAACAGATGACCAATACAAAGTTACCCTAACAAGTAATACGTCATTGAAAAAGAGTTTTCGTTATCAAAATTCTAGCGGAGCTGGCACGTATTTAATTCATTGGGGTGGAGACCAACTGCTACGTGCGTCAGAGGTGTGGTTTGGATGGAAGACCTGGGTGGGTCCGTTTACTGGTTTATATAAAAGTGGCAAAATTTCCAAGTTGACCAGGAGCTGACCTTTGAATATATCCTGAGCTGAGAAGAAAAAGACGTAGCCATGAGCCTCACTGCTAAGGACATGTCTGTGGTGAAAGCCCTTTGGGGCAAGATCTCCCCAAAGGCTGATGAAATCGGCGCTGAAGCCTTTGGCAGGTAATTTCATTTTGTTTAATTTTGTGTTAATGTTTACTGAAAAAAAAAATTAATTTATGTAATGCCTAGAGAATTATGAGTCGATGTGATCGAGCAATTGTTTGAAAATCGTTTAGACAAACTAAGCTTTTTTGAAAAGCTCATGAAAAGCTCACTTATCACAGACAGTTTAACGTCATCAGACGATAATGTTCCAGTTGGAAAATGTTTGTAAAATGCAGGTCTAATCTAAACCGTCTCCATCAGGATGCTCGTCGTGTACCCGCAGACAAAGACCTACTTCTCCCACTGGGCTGACATGAGCCCTGGATCCGCTCAAGTGAAGAAGCATGGAAAGACTGTCATGGGTGCCGTCGCTGAGGCAGTGGCTAAAATAGATGACCTTCCTGCAACGCTGTCCCAGCTCAGCGAATTTCACGCTTCCAAGCTGAGAGTTGACCCTGCAAACTTCAAGGTAGACGTTCTCTAAAATAAATGTGCCAAAAGTCAAGAAAATTCATACAAATTTTGAAACATTGCTATAAGTAACTTTTGTAGTTTTCAAATACAATTATTTTTGTATTTATATAATATATAATCATAATTATACTTTGTTTTTTAATCCAGATCCTGGCGCATAACATCATTGTGGTCGTCGGCATGTTATTCCCTGCTGACTTCACTCCTGAAGTCCACGTGTCATTTGACAAGTTCTTGGCCAACTTGGCCTGGTGTCTGGCTGAGAGATACCGCTAAATTACCATCGGGAAAGAACTGCTCATACAGCTGTTCTTTGAAATAACAACATGTCTGAATAAAGATAATCGATTAATAAATCGCAAATGACTAATTTGTGCTTCCTTTGTTAAATTACTCGATTTCAATATTTAGATCTTTATAGAGTATATCAGAAAGGCTTTAAATTATGTATAAGAAAACTGTTATGAAAAGGAATGGTGACATTACAAATTGGTAAATATTTTACTGTCCCTAAGTTTTTTTGAAAGTGTTTTCGAAAGGGAATAAAATGCAGAGAAGCATAAAATATAGTACTATAAAAATAAAATTATGAATTGGATTAAAAATAGAAGTATAAAGAATCCTCCAAACAAACGAAAAATAGAGCTCATTGACATCAAATCTTCAGCGAAAAGGAGCCTAGTACTAAGTAGTCAAAATGATATGATGTTATAGCTTATATCTCTGAAGAAGTCCTTGGGAGTACTGTATCCAAATATATGATTATTGATTGCAGTAAACCAGCTGAACTTAAATCCAAATCTGGCTATCTCTCTTAAAAAGGCTCAAACTTGGCCATGGTTGTATCTTCCAACAGGGACTCAGAAACATATACATTTAATTTAAATGTTTAAATTATTATAAAATCTAACTTTTGCCAATGGCATCCATCTTCAAACTGACCATCTGCATTTCCTTTCTCACCAAAAAACCCAAAAAACTCTTCTTTGGTCTTCCTAGATCCTCTTTCCTGGCAGCTCCATCTTCAACATCCTCCTCCCAACATAATCCTTGTCTCTCCAGGGGTCTGCCTTGCCTCTCTAACGTTGTCTCCAAAACGTTTAACTTGAGCTGTTCCCCATATACTCATTTCTAATCCTGTCCATCCTCGTCTAACCCAATGAAAATCTCAGCATCTTTAACATGACACCTGCAGCTCCGCCTTCTGTCGTTGCATCAGTGCCACTGTCTCCAACCCACACAACATAGCTGGTCTCACTGCTGTCCTGTAAACCTTCCCTTCTGCTCTGACTGGATCCCGTCTGTCACAAATCACTCCAGCCCCTGTTCTCCACCGATTCAACCAGCCTACACTCTCTTCTTCACCTCTCATCCACACTCACCATTACTCTGAACTGTTGACCCCAAGTCATTAAATTCACCCTTTTTCTTGAATATCAGCACTAGTACACTTCATCTCCAATCCTCAGGCATCCTTTGACTTTCCTTTGACTGTTAAACAATTTGGTCAGAAACTCCACTGCCATCTCTCCTAAACACCTCCATGCTTACACCATTATGTCATCCGAACAAATAGCCTTTCCATTCTTCATCCTATTCATTGCTGCCCTTACTTCCTTCAGGCTCTTTTGCTGCTTCTTCTCACTCTCGCATTCTCTTCATTCATCAGCCACTCAAAGTATTCCTTCCTTCTGCTCAGCACACTCTCGTCACTTGTGAGAACGTTTCCATTTTTATCCTTAATTGGCCTTACCTGCTGTACATATTCCCACTGTCCACATACAATTCACCAAACACCTTGTCATTAGCCTTTGCCGTTGCTTTCTCCGCCATGAACTTCATCTCCATGTACACTTGTCTACTTTCATCATCTCTCTGACTATCCCACTTCTTTGCTTGGCTCTTCTTCTGTATAAACTTTTGGACTTCTGTGTTCCACCACCAGGTTTCCTTATCCTCTTTCTTCCTTCCAGATGTCACACCAAGTACCTTTCTAGCAGTCTGCCTAACCATTTCTACAGCTGTTTCCCAGCAATCTGGTAGCTGATCAAGACCTCCCAGTGCCTGTTTTAACTCCTGCTTGAATTCCACCTTGCAGTCCTTCTTCTTCAGCTTCCACAATTTGATGCTTGAGTCTGTCCTCACTATCTTCCTCTTCTGGATCTTCTTGCTTTGCTAACCTCTCTCCTCTCACTACTTTGCAGTCTCCAATCACCTTCAGCCTGACCCTCCTGCAAAGGATATAATCCACTTGTGTACATCTTCCTCCACTCTTACATGTCACCTTGAGCTCCTACAACCATGTGACTTTCAACATTCCTCTCTTTGACACCATACCTAACCATTGTCATCTCATTACCTTTATTCCCTTGACCAACATGTCCATTAAAGTCTGCACCAATCACCACTCTCTCTCCCCTGGGTACACTCTCTATCCCTTTATCTTGCTCACTCCAGAATTCATCTTTCCCCTCCATCTCACAACCAACTTGTGGGGCAAAAGCACTTACAACATTCATTATCACACCTTCAGCTTCCAGCTTCGAATTCATCACTCTGTCTGATACCCTCCTCACCTCCAAAGCACTCTTCACATACTTTTCCTTCAGGATAATACTTACCCCAATTCTCCTTTCATCCACACCATGGTAAAACAATTTAAACCCTCCTCCATCTTTTGCACACACAAAATATCAGCCTTCGTTTATCATATCAGCTGAACCAGTCAGCTGCCAACATTCAAAGTTCCTACCCTCACTTCCACTCTCCTCAATTTCCTTCTATCCTCCTGCCTCCGAACATGCCTTCCTCCTCTGCCTTTCTCCATTGACCAACAGTAGCCCAGTTTCCACCAGCACTCTTTAGGCTTACAGTATTGCTGGTGATCATTGTTAACTCAGGCCACAACCAGTCCGGTATGGAAGTTACTTTCGTTGTCTGCATATTGATTTGGCAAATGTTTTACATCAGATTCCCTTCCTGACGTAACCCTCCTCATTTATCCGGGCTTGGGACCGGGACAAGGAAATATACTGGCTTGAGTTCAAGAAGGGTGTATAAACAATAATTCTGGTGTTTACTGTAGATGCACCTGGCAGCTACAACACTAAAGTCATCCAGTAAGTGGAGTAGATTTCATTGATTGTCTTGTTGCACTCAAAGCCAGGAGTGGTAAAAATTTGGTGGTAAAGAAACAGTCCAATTTTGAAACTGATGCACTCAAGTCAGAAAACAAATTAGCAAGCATACAGGAGCTGAGCAACTCTGACACTGGACAAATTGCAATGACTAGGTGATTGAGGCACAGTACCTCTGAAACAATATGTTTTGTGAATATGTAATGATATGCAGGGATTAGTACCTACCAGAAATTTGTCCAACCAGAACAGCCTGTGGACTTGCAAAAGGGTTATGGCAAGCTAAGGCCCAAAGATGTATGTAAGTCAAACCAGATGGGTGATCACATAGAAAAGCTTCTTTAGCATAATTTGCTGAAAACCTTAAAGCTGGCCACTGCGTTAAAGGAATCAGAAGATACAATGCATTGCAGAATGCTTTGTTTGAGCATCTGGATCATGGAGAAATGGCAACAGCAGCTTGATCTGATTAATCAATTTTATCCTTTACATGCATTGATCAGCCACAGCATTAAGTTATGGGAATGAGTAGTGGAAGCTAGTATGAGAAGAGGTCTTGGTCTTGGTTTTGTGCCAAGAATGAGCACTATAGATACAACGTTTGCTCTGAGGGTGTCATGCCATGGTGGCTTGGAAAGGACTTAAATGCAGAGTTGGGATCAAGGAAAGGAGTTCTATAAAATATAAACTTATAACACCCAAGCATAAACATATCACAGTCTTCATACAGACTCTGAAACAAAGGCCTCAAAAGAACATAGGGTGGACAATGACCAAGGGCTCTTCCCTGACTCAGTGATAAACTCTACATAACTTTAGACTAATGAGGCACACCTGGTGACATAATGAGGTGTCAGGTTTGCCCAGTCAGGCAAAGCACTTGAAAACATGACACACACAGTCAGACAGATTTTGTACAAATGGAGGAAATTTTAAACTGTTGTTACCCTTCCTAGAGTGATCAGTCAACAAAAGTCACACCAGTAGCAAGTGAAATAAAGAAACACAGGAAAATCTTTATGTAATCAAATTGCTCTGGGACTGTTTTAGTAGGAAATATCAATGACTGTGCACAAGGGCACCCCATTGAGCCAGCTTGTGCCTGCCCTAATGTGAGTCACGCTTTAGCTAAGCTTGTAGGACCATTCTTAAGGCTGTTGTTGTAGAGCAAGAGGCTTTCACTAAGTATTATCAACGGTCTGAATAATTATTTAAATTGTTTTTGTTTGTTTTTTATTAAAATGTAAGATTTATTTAATGTAGACTGATCAGAAAAAAGTAGTTGAGCATTTAGGGAAAATGGTTCAGTGTATATATAAGATTAATTAATAGCTGCTGAAAGAAAATACCTGACAAATTGCTCCTCCAAACTATACTCCTCCTTTTAACATACATGCATACTCTATCTCTTTCAATAAAAATTTTTAAAAATATTTTGTGAGAGTTTTTTAAATATCTATTAGCTTAGGAACAATTCAGTTTTATTACATAATTATGTGCTTTTCAACAATTGGTCATATTGCTCCAAAACAAACTGATATTTAATCAAGGTCCTCCAACAGAGTATCTCAGCAGGTTTAAGCTATTAGTAGTTTCCTTTAAGCGATTAGTGGCCTGAGTTTAAGAAATGGAAACGGATGATCCACTGTGACGACCCCTACACGGGACCACAAGACAGAAGAAGAAGATAAGTGGTCTAAGTTTGATTCAAGTATGTAAAGATTGATAAACCAGCCATTGCATATTGCTGAAACTGAGGAACTCCAATGGATTTTGTTTCATTTCGACATGAAACGAGTAGCTCAGGCGTTTTGCAATTATGTTTGTTCTGACTTCTGACTTCAATTTATGCAATTTATGCAATTTATTGATTATTTCCAGTCAATATATTTTAGAGACAATAAATTCACAAGTTTAACCCCTATTTTGTTAAAACTGGAGCTTAGCTTTTTATATGTAATTATAGAACTGCATGGACATGGACATGGACTGTTCTGGACATCAGTGCTGAGCCGAGAGGTCGTTACAGAAAGACCGACCACCAATGGACATCGCGAGCCGAGAGGAGAGGCCCAACCGAACCTCTGCAGTGCGGAAAGCCGGGCTCATGGAAGGAAGCGCGGTCCGAGATATGTTTCCGCACCGTTTGCTCACCTCCTGAGAAGGACCAAGGTGTCGCCAGATCCAGCTACATGCACTCGGAGGGGGCGCCACTGCACAGCTGACCTCGGCGCGAGTTCGAGAGACGGAGTTACGAAGCCGACATGTTCCGCGGCAGAAGGCGAAGGGTCATTCAGGACATCACGAAGAGGAGGCTGCAGAGATTAAACGAGAGCCGAGCATCTGTCTCGGTTAATCTGTACGTGTCGTGCAAGTTTGTCTGTGTTTTGAGTTTCTGTGCACAGTTTTGTTATTAAAGCTTTTACGTTCTGTAACGACCTCTCGGCTCAGCACTGATGTCCAGAACACGACACCGTCAACACCGTTACAAGAACATTCAAACAATCATGCTTCCATATGCATATTTAAGGAATGGTATTAGAGTATGATTACAAAATATGTAAGTTATAAATTAAACATAATTAGTGACAAGGAGCTGATTGATAAAGATTTTTTTACTTTACTCTGGCCATAGTCAACAACCTCATACGTCCACACCAGTGTCTCATTGCAATGTAGGGGAGCACTTACAGACATGAGGTGGTTTTGTAGAACATTTAATGTAATTACATAATAAGTACTGTAACCCAGCCACTAGGGATGCACAAGCCAGTGTTTTTCTTCGTGCTGGTCCCAAGCCCGGATAAATGGGGAGGGTTACGTCAGGAGGGGCATCCGGTGTAAAACTTTTGCCAAATCAATATGCGGACAACGAAAAATACATAATAAGTACTGTAAATATTTAAGATAATAAATGCTTCTTATCCTTTAAATTTCAGCTAAATGGGCACATTGAGAAATGATACTGAATATTTGAAAAATATATCTGTTAACCGCTTATGTATCAAAAAGACTGAATATATAACTGTGGTAACATTCCAATTTCTGTATCAGCATTCTGAAATTGCTGCATTGATATGAACATGTCCCTACAATCACTATCAAATGGTACACCCTTGGTTAAAGCATTGTCATCTGATGCCGATCATGCTGGCTATCATTGTGATATTGAAGCTACTGTTGGCGTTTGCCATGTCGTTTGCCAATACATTTACATTTCCAGCATTTAGCAGACGCTCTAATCCAGAGCGACTTGCAACAATGCTTTGTTTCCGCATTAAAATACTCCAACGTGCTATTTCCAAAAATTAAACGCCTTAGAAAGGTTGAAAATTTTACCCAGAAGCAGGGTATAAAATAAGTATGCATTACTTCAGAAACATCATGCTACAGGTTAACAGTTTCCACAATCTGCAAAAGTTACATCAAAATGACAATTCAAAAACATAATCTCCTGGAAATCAGTTATGTAAAACCTTTGCAGCAGTACCATCACAAATTTTACAGACCAAATTTTAAACCAAAATAAGTTCTAAAAATGATGTATAAAACTTTCATGTTTACAATAAAAGATGTGTAGTAAGGGGTTTTTCATATCTTCCACACAATGCAGAAGCACAGATTTTGCTTTAACTTATTCCTTCATCTATAAGATTTGTTAGTGAAAGGAATTGAACGAATCTGTAAGTGCTCATTAAGTTTACTGCAGTCTGGGAATTAGACTAATTCGGCTGAATTTAAAAATTAATACATTCTACATTACCTGAGAGAATAGCTGAGAAATGTTAAATACTAAATAATTCTGGTGAAATAAATAACAGATACAGTGAAGTGCTCTTAAATGGATTTTATTTATTTTTTAACAGCTGTGTTCACTGAATTGTTCTCAAGCTAAAGTGCCCTTGCACTTTAAATTGGTTTTATTTGTCTGTCAGAGCAATTTTGGGTCAACAGCTTTGTACACCGAAATCGGTTGTTTTTCTCTATCATCGATTAGTGGTACTGTCTGCCCAAAGCAGATGCAACAACAAGCAAGAACTTCTGCCAAGCCTCCTGGACATCAGCTGTGAAGACGGAGGGTCCAAACTTCATGGCCACACAAACGGTGATGCAGTCAGCAAGAAGCTACAGAAAGCAATAATAAAAAAGAAAATAATAACGATAGTTACATTTCCTGAATAACACAGAGCTAAATGCAGTTCGTTGAATCTCTGAAACCTACCCTGAAGTTGTCGGGATCCACGTGCAGTTTCTCAGAGTGCATCACACTCAGCTGAGCGTAGGCGGCCTTGATGTTGTCCATGTTCTTAATGGCTCTTTCCAGCCCACCCATCACAACCTTACCATGGTGAGCCACTTTGGGGTTGCCCATGATGGCGGCGGGGCTGGACAGATTACCGAAGGAAGCGAAGTGCCTCTGAGTCCATGGAGCAACGATCAGAAGTCTGCAATGAAGAACGGCTGAGTAAGAAATACGTATATTACAAATTTCCAAACACGCTTTAAAAATGACAGTTTCAGTATAAAGAGCAACCTGGCAATGGCCTGTGGTCCGATTTCATCGATACTGATCTTTCCCCACAGACCAGTGATGGCACTGCGCTCGGCGTCTGTCCACTCAACCATACTGACGGTTAGGGGTCTCTTCACGTACTTCTTTCAGTTTGTGCAGTTTAAATCCCTTGCGCCGCGTAGAAACCGAGCACAATTTATTCATACTCGGCGTCACCGCCCTTCAGCAAGAAAACAAGGTGATTGGTTGATTTCTTTCTGGACGTAAAAACATACGTGACTGGACGTCACCTATCACGTTAAGGTAAATTATGTTGGCCAACACATTAATTTTCTTATCATGACTCAGTAGTTTGGAAATGTTTTCAAAGTCCACAAACTGTACACAAGACTGCTTCCGTTACAACTGTATAATAAAAAGCAAAATATTAGGATGTGCAAATATGCATTTTGTATTTTTTTTAATTAACTTACAGTGATTTTGTTAGGTTTCTATGTTCAATCCCAAATGGTATTTTAATCGTTTAACGAATTAACATTAAATTCATAGGTAAAATACTGGACATTACAAACTTAAACAACCAATACGTCGTATTTATCGTATTTCAAAGTATATATCATAGTAAATTAGAAACTATAAACTGTAAATTACAGACTAAATATTTTCCATTTGTCTTCCTTTAGGATTTTGCGATATAATAAAAAAAATCAAATCCCTTGGAAACTTCAGAATGAATTGAAAGTTCCTACGCATTCATTATGAAAAAACTATGACGTAAATTTTATGCTAAACTACATTTTATTAAACTTACACTTACATGTGAAAGAATGCAAAAAAAATGCAAAACAGATGACCAATACAAAGTTACCCTAACAAGTAATACGTCATTGAAAAAGAGTTTTCGTTATCAAAATTCTAGCGGAGCTGGCACGTATTTAATTCATTGGGGTGGAGACCAACTGCTACGTGCGTCAGAGGTGTGGTTTGGATGGAAGACCTGGGTGGGTCCGTTTACTGGTTTATATAAAAGTGGCAAAATTTCCAAGTTGACCAGGAGCTGACCTTTGAATATATCCTGAGCTGAGAAGAAAAAGACGTAGCCATGAGCCTCACTGCTAAGGACATGTCTGTGGTGAAAGCCCTTTGGGGCAAGATCTCCCCAAAGGCTGATGAAATCGGCGCTGAAGCCTTTGGCAGGTAATTTCATTTTGTTTAATTTTGTGTTAATGTTTACTGAAAAAAAAAATTAATTTATGTAATGCCTAGAGAATTATGAGTCGATGTGATCGAGCAATTGTTTGAAAATCGTTTAGACAAACTAAGCTTTTTTGAAAAGCTCATGAAAAGCTCACTTATCACAGACAGTTTAACGTCATCAGACGATAATGTTCCAGTTGGAAAATGTTTGTAAAATGCAGGTCTAATCTAAACCGTCTCCATCAGGATGCTCGTCGTGTACCCGCAGACAAAGACTGGTCACAGCACAGCACACATGCACCGCAACGAAATTGGACCTCTGCTTTTAACCCATGCACACAAACACCGTGCAGCAGTGGGCAGCTATTGAAAGCGCCCGGGGAGCAGTGACGGGGACGGTACCTTGCTCAGGGGTACCTCAGGGCAACCTACTTATGAGGGAATCGAACAATTTTTGAAGGGGGGGGGGGGGGGGGGGCAACTCCCTATCCACTAGGCCACCTGCCTTCACTTATCACAGACAGTTTAACGTCACCAGACTATAATGTTCAAGTTGGAAGATGTTTGTAAAATGCAGGTCTAATCTAAACCGTCTCCAGGATGCTCGTCGTGTACCCGCAGACCAAGACCTACTTCTCCCACTTTGCTGACATCAGCCCTGGATCCGCTCAAGTGAAGAAGCATGGAAAGACAGTCATGGGTGCCGTCGGTGAGGCAGTGGCTAGAATTGATGACCTTCCTGCAGCGATGTCCCATCTCAGCGAAATTCACGCTATCAAGTTGAGGATGGACCCTGCAAACTTCAAGGTAGGCATTTTCAAAAATAAATGTGCAAAAAGTAAAGAAAATTCAAACAATTCATGACACTTTGTTTTAAGTAACTTTTGTAGTTTTCAAATACAATTATCATTGCATTTCTATAATGTGTAATTATAATTATAACAATTATTATTTTTTTAAATCCAGATCCTGGCGCACAGCATCATTGTGGTCGTCGGCATGTTATTCCCTGCTGACTTCACTCCTGAAGTCCACGTGTCATTTGATAAATTCATGGCCAACTTGGCCTGGTGTCTGGCTGAGAGATACCGCTAAATTACCATCGGGAAAGATCTGCTCATACAGCTGTTCTTTGAAATAGCAACATGTCTGAATAAAGATAATCGATTAATAAATCGCAAATGACTAATTTGTGCTTTCTTTGTTAAACTACTCGATTTCAATATTTAGATCTTTATAGAGTATATCAGAAAGGCTTTAAATTATGCATAAGAAAACTGTTATAAAAAGGAATGGTGACATTTCAAATGGGTAAATATTTTACTGTCCTAGAATTTTTTTGACAGTGTTTTAGAAAGTGAATAAAATGCAGAGAAGCATAAAATATAGTGTTATATAAATAAAAATGATACATTTGATTAAAAATAGAAGTAGAAAGAATCCTCCAGACAAGAGAAAAATAGAGCTCACTGACAACAAATGTCCAGCTAAAAGGAACCTAGAACTAAGTAGTCAAAATGATATGATGTTATAGCTTAAATCTCTAAAGAAGTCCTTGGGAGTACTGTATCCAAATATATGATAATGGATTCCAGGGAACCATCTGACCTTAATCCAAATTTGGCTATCTCTCTTAAAAAAGCTCAAACTTGGCCATGGTTGTATCTTCCAACAGGGATTCTTAAACATCTAAATTCAATTAAAATGTTTCAATTATTATAAAATCAATCCTTTACCAATGGCATCCCCATCTTCAAACTGACCACCGCATTTCCTTTCTCACCAAAAAACCCAAAGAACTAATCTCTGGTCTTCCTCGTTCCTCTTTCCTGGCAGCTCCATCTTCAACATCCTCCTCTCAACATAATCCTTGTCTCTCCTCCAGACTGCCTTGCCTCTCTAACGTTGTCTCCAAAACGTTTAACTTGAGCTGTCCCTCATATATTCTTTTCTAATCCTGTCCATCCTCGTCACACGCAATGAAAATCTCAGCATCTTTAACGATGACACCTCCAGCGCCGCATTCTGTCTTTTCATCAGTGCCACCTGCTACAACCCACACACTATAGCTGGTCTCACTGCTGTCCTGTAAACCTTCCCTTCTACTCTGACTGGATCCCATCTGTCACAAATCACTCCAGCCCCTGTTCTCCACCGATTCAGCCAGCCTACACTCTCTTCTTCACCTCTCATCCACACTCACCATTACTCTGAACTGTTGACCCCAAGTAATTAAATTCACCCCTTTTCTTGAATATCAGCACTAGTACACTTCATCTCCAATCCTCAGGCATCCTTTGACTTTCCAAGATTGTGTTAAACAATTTGGTCAGAAACTCCACTGCCATCTCTCCTAAACACCTCTATGCTTACACCATTATGTCATCCGAAAAAACAGCCTTTCCATTCTTCATCCTATTCATTGCTGCTCTTACTATTCTTTGCTACACTTACTTCCTTCTTGCTCATTTGCTGCATCTTCTCACTCTCTCATTCTCTTCATTCATCAGCCACTCAAAGTATTCCTTCCATCTGCTCAGCACACTCTCTTCACTTGTGAAAACATTCCCATTTTTATCCTTAATCTACCTGACCTGCTGTACATATTCCCACTGTCCACATACAATTCACCAAACACCTTGTCTTTAGCCTTTGCCGTTGCTTTCTCCGCCCTGCACTTCTTCTCCATGTACACTTGTCTACTTTCATCATCTCTCTGACTATCCCACTTCTTTGCTTGGCTCTTCTTCTGTATACACTCCTGTACTTCTGTGTTCCACCACCAGGTTTCCTTATCCTCTTTCTTCCTTCCAGATGTCACACCAAGTACCTTTCTAGCTGTCTGCCTAACCACGTCTGCAGCTGTTTCCCAGCAATCTGGTAGCTGATCAACACCTCCCAGTGTTTGTGTTAACTCCTGCCTGAATTCCACCTTGCAGTCCTTCTTCTTCAGCTTCCACCATTTGATCCTTGAGTCTGCCCTCACTTTCTTCCTCTTCTTGATCTTCTTGCTTTGTTACACTCTCTCCTGTCACTACTTGGCAGTTTCCAATCACCTTCAGACTGACTCTCCTGCAAAGGATATAATCCACCTGCTTGCATCTTCCTCCACTCTTATATGTCACCTTGAGCTCCTACAACCATGTGACCTTCAACATTCCTCTCTTTGACATCATACCTACCCATTACATCTCATCACCTTTATTCCCTTGACCAACATGTCCATTAAAGTCTGCACCAATCACCACTCTCTCTCCCTTGGGTACACTCTCTATCACTTCATCTTACTCACTCCAGAATTCTTCTTTCTTCTTTCCGCTCCATCTCACGACCAACTTGTGGGGCAAAAGCACTTACAACATTCATTATCACACCTTCAGCTTCCAGCTTCAAACTCATCACCCTGTCTGATGCCCTCTTCACCTTCAAAGCACTATTCACATACTCTTCCTTCAGGATAATACTTACCCCAATTCTCCTTTCATCCACACCATGGTAAAACAATTTAAACTCTCTTCCAGTACACCAGACCTTACTACCCTTCCATCTAGTCTCTTGCATCACACAAAGTATCAGCCTTCATTCATCATATCAGCTGAACCAGTCAGCTGACAACATTCAAAGTTGCTACTCTCACTTCCACTCTCCTCAGTTTCCTTCTAACCTCCTGCCTCTGAACATGCCTTCCTCCTCTTGTTTTTCTTCTTCTTCTCCATTGGCCAACAGTTGGCCGATCTCCACCAGCACTCTGTAGGCTTACAGTACTGCTGGTGATCATTATTAACTCGAGCCTCAACCAACCTCGTATAGAAGTCACTTTCTTTGTCCGCATATTGATTTGGCAAATGTTTTACATCAGATGCCCTTCCTGACGTAACCCTCCCCATTTATCCGGGCTTGGGTGCTGCACGAGGAAATATACTGGCTTGAGTTCAAGAAGGGTGTACAAACAATTATTCTGGTGTGTACTGTAAATACACCTGGCAGCTACAATACTAAAGCCATCCAATAAGTGGAGTGGATTTCATTGATTGTTTTGTTGCAGGAGTGGTAAAAATTTGGTGGTAAAGAAACAGTCCAATTTTGAAACTGATGTACTCAAGTCAGAAAATAAATGAGCAAGCATACAGGAGCTGAGCAACTTTGAAAATGGACAAATTGCAATGACTAGGTGATTGAGGCACAGTACCTCTGAAACAATATGTTTTGTGAATATGTAATGATATGCAGGGATTAGTACCTACCAGAAATTTGTCCAAACATGAACAGCCTGTGGACTTGCAAAAGGGTTATGGCAAGCTAAGGCCAAATTATGTATGTAAGTCAAACCAGATGGGTGATCCCATAGAAAAGCTGCTTTAGCATAATTTGCTGAAAACTTTAAAGCTGGCCACTGTGTTAAAGGAATCAGACACAATGCATTGCAGATTGTTTTGTTTGAGGATGTGTGGCTGCAATCCGGTTAGAAATTCCCTACAGTAGCCATGTGAGCATCTGGATCATGGAGAAATGGAAAAGGCAGCTTGGTCTAATTAATCAATTTTATCCTTTACATGCATTGATCAGCCACAGCATGAAGGTATGGGAATGAGTAGTGGAAGCTAGGTTGAGAAAAGAGGTGATGATCAGTGAACACCAGAATGGTTTTGTGCCAAGAAAGAGCACTATAGATGCAACGTTTGTTCTGAGAGTTTTGATGGAGAAGTACAGAGAAGGTCAGAAGGAGTTGCATTGTGCCTTTGTGGAGGAGCTTTGCATGAGGAAATCAGGAGAGACAGAGAAGTATGTGAGAGTAGTTCAGGATATGTATGAGCGCAGCGTGACAGTGGTGAGTCTGTAGTGGAAGTGATGGATGCATTCAAGGTGGAGGTTGGATTACATCAAGGATCAGCACTAAGCGCATTTTTGTTTGCAATAGTAATAATGGACAGGTTGATGGATGAGGTTAGACAGGAGCTTCCATGGAAGATGATGTTAGCTGATGATATTGTAATCTGTAGTGAGAATAGGGAGCAGCTTGAGGAGGACCTGGAGAGATGGAGATATGCTCTAGAAAGGAGAGGAATGAAAGTGAGAAGAACTAAGACATTTATTATCTAAGCTTTTTAATCAGATGAATGTACTCTGTTGTGACATTGTCTTCACTGGATGTTATTATGTCTGGAATTGTTTAGTCTTTAGTCCTATAGTGTCTTCTGTGTCATGTTCTGTGTTTCCTCATGTGTACAGTTGAGGCGAAAATTATTAGCCCCCCCAGGAACTTTGGAACATTTTTCTAAACTTTTTCCCAATGTTTGTAGCATTGATGAAACTTGAAATAAGCAAACATTCACCAGTGCTATTTAGTAGCTTTTGTTACATTTTGTAATATAAAATACATTTTTAGGCTTGCTTTATATCAAATATAGTAAAAAATGGGGTGGTTAAAAATATCCCTATGTGAATGTTTGCTTTCAAAACACCTACAGTAATTAACCAATCAGCTTTGAAACCACACCTCTGCAGTCAACTGGCTTCCTAACAACATTCAGTCAGCATAAAAAGACTCCAAGGAACAGGGCACTTGAACACATTAGAGGGACTACTGTTACTCACCATGCCAAAGTCAAAGGAAATCAATCTGGAGCTCAGAAAGAAGACAGTAGAGGCTCATGATAAGGGGGAAGGCTACATTGCCATTTCCAAGCGATTCAAAGTGTCTAGAACTGCTGTACGTTGCATCATTGCCAAGTACAAGGAGACAAATTCTGTAAGAAACAAACCTGGCCTTGGCTGTAAGCGCAAGATTTCAAGAACTCTGGAGAGGAAAATAGTCAGAGATGTCAGCAAGGAGCCCCGGACACCTGCCAAGATGATTGTTGCTGACCTGGCCTCTTCTGGAGTTGATGTTTCAAGAAACACAGTTCTGAGGGCTCTTCATCGTGGTGGGCTTCAGGGCCATCGTCCCAGAAGAACCCCTTTACTCAAAGAGCGGTACATCATGTTGTGGAAAATTGAAGTGTGAGCCTAAGTCAGAAACTTTTTCTAAGTCAGCATTTTCAAAGGGACAAAAGTAAAGGGATTTTTATTAGAATCACAGCCCGACTGAGGTTTGCCCATGAACATTTGAAAGGTAAAGATGAGTTTTGGAAGTCTGTGCTTTGGTCTGATGAGACTAAACTAGAACTGTTTGGCACATGGATGTTGCTTATGTTTGGCGAAGAAAGGGAGAGGCCTTCAACCCTAGGAACACAGTTCCCACAGTTAAACATGGTGGTGGGAGCATCATGCTGTGGGGCTGATTTGCAGCCTCAGGCACAGGGAGTCTTGTTCAGGTGCATGGCATCATGAAAAAAGAAAATTATGTTGACATTTTGAGGGAGAATATACAGAAATCTGCTCGTAGTCTAGGCTTAGGTCGCCGCTGGGTCTTCCAACAAGACAATGACCCAAAGTATACATCGAAATTAGTCCAACAGTTCCTCAAGGATACCAAAACCAAGATCCTGGAGTGGCCCGCACAGAGCCCAGACCTCAATCCTATTGACAATCTGTGGCGGGTGCTCAAAGTGAATGTCCATGCTCGGAAACCATGCAATTTGGACCAGCTAGAACAATTTGCAATGGAAGAACGGCCCAAAATCCCTCAGGAGGCCTGTGCCAACCTTGTAAAGAACTACTCTAAGAGATTGTTGTCAGTTGTGGCTCAGAAAGGGTACACTATTGACTTTTAATGGTCAGGGGGCTAATAATTTTGGATGTCTCATTTTTACCCTTTCTTGTTTCAACTCGGTGTATCAATAAAATATCCTAATTAAACTTAGTGGAAATTGTTTTTTACAGTGTATTTGTTTCCAAAATAACAAGCACTTGTTGTTAAAGGTCATTTTCATGGAGAAATCAAGAGTGTTGTCTAATTTCATAAAGGGGGGGGTAATAATTTTGCCCTCATCTGTAGCTCCATGGTCCTGAAGGAGTGTTGTTTTGTTTCACTGGTCACTGTCTATATGTTTCAAATGAGCAATAAAGCCTACTTGACTTAATTTGACTTTGAGCTGTTACAAGCTGGGAAAGGAACATTACAATGTACCCTGTGCTGACAACCAGAGTTGGTGCCAGCAGCCCTGGTCAGGGTGGCAGAAGGGCACAGCTAAGAGGAGCAGCCAGGATGAGGTATGATCTTAGCCCAGTAACATAGCTGGCAGATGTCAAAAGTAATTCCCCCCTGTAGAGGCCTGGCAGGACCTGCCAAAAGGCTTTTGGTTGCTGCTAGATATTTGGGACCAGTTGGGAGTAGACAAAGGGTCTGCTCCTGTATTGGACAGCTTTGACAGTCACCACCATGCAGCATTCTTTACTCCCAAGGTGTTCTGTGTAGCAGCAGATGTTGAAGAGCTACCATGCAGCCTTGATTTAGAAAGATAAAGAACAACATCAAAGACTGGCAAAAGGGGTGTGACTGCTGGGGATCCAAATAAATCTGTCAAACTGGATGTACCAACTACCAGGTGAAGCATAAAGGACCTTAGGGGCCACTTTGTATCTTGCTTGGTTGTCAATAGTGGAACAGCCTGTAATAGAAGAGTTGGTCGAAGCTCAAGGGATATCCAGTTGTAAAGGAAGCAGAAGGCAGCATTACAGGTAGCTGGGGATTCCCACCATCAAACAATTGGTCGTTCATGTACCAGCAGGGCCTCCCTCTGTGTCTTGATGCCATCCAAACATTGTGGTAAATTGTGTGGTCATTAATGGAGATCCTCTCATCATGGTGGTGGGGTGGTGGTGTTCTAGTAGTAGGATACCTGCCTATAGACCAGTGGCTCAAGAGGTCCCAGGTTCGAATCCCACCTCTAGCACTACCACCACTGGGTCCCTGAGCAAGACCCTTAACCCTGAGTTGCTCCAGGGGGACTGTCCCTGTAATTAGGACATGTAAGTTGCTCTGGATAAGAGCGTCTGCTAAATGCCGCAAATGTAAATGGTGCATTCACACATCACTGCGTCAAACAAAAAAATATGGCTGCATTATGCCTGCAGGTATGTCAGTGATGGTGATGGTTGAACATGCATCCATTGGATCCCTTCAACTTGGCAAGGGAATGTTTTGTCCAATTTTCCCCATGCTCAGTCTTAGTAAAAGGTGACCATTTGTGTAGCAGGTGACTGGTACTTCCCACTCAGTGTAGATGATTGCCCCTCAAGCTTTTGGCCTTGGCATGGGATAGTAGCCCTATGCTGTTGTATTACAGGATCTAGTATCTTGAAGGGGGTTGCTTGGTGCAATTGGCATTGAAGGTAAATAACCACTGACAATGCATTCTAAGGGTGGGTTAACAGTGCACACCGATTATATTAGCAACTTTAAAAAAGAGAGTAAAGAGAGAAAACTAGTTGCCCTCAATGACAAAAACTGTGTGTAGCAGTATCATTAAATCAAAGTTTTTTCCAAAAACCATGTAAAAAATGAGTGTAGTAGTTGTTCTAACCACTTTCTCCTCAGCAGGGAGGTCTTTGGTCTTGCTAACTTAATACCAGAGGGATTTTTTAAACTTTTTTTTATAGTCCAAAACTATATTTGTTCATTTTATTGCATTTTTATTGCAATATCCATTAGCACAATTAAGATAAACGATAAGAGCTTCCATTACGTTTCACTACAGTGAGCGATTTGGACAAACTTAGACCGTAACAGTGGTTGAATTAAAGAATGCATAACTATTATAAAATGTGACACTATAGCGGTAAAATTAATACATCACTATTCTGCTAAAATGAAAAACAGAACAAGTAAAATGTCTTAAAGTTTTATTGCATTTAATTTTACTGACAGCTTTATGCGCTGAATTGTTCTCAAGCTGTTTCCTCCATCACTGATAATGACACTAGTGGTACTGCCTGCCCAGAGCAGATGACACGACACACAAGAACTTCTGCCAAGCCTCCTGGACATCAGCTGTGAAGACGGAGGGTCCAAACTTCATGGCCACACATACGGTGATGCAGTCAGAAAGAAGCTGCAGAAACAAGTGTTTGCAAAAAAAATGGAATAGTCTGCCATCGTTTAAATTCGGTACATATTTTTCAAGACAACAAAAAAACACGTAAACGTACCCTGAAGTTGTCGGGATCCACGTGCAGTTTCTCAGAGTGCATCACACTCAGCTGAGCGTAGGCGGCCTTGATGTTGTCCATGTTCTTAATGGCTCTTTCCAGCCCACCCATCACAACCTTACCGTGGTGAGCCACTTTGGGGTTGCCCATGATGGCGGCGGGGCTGGACAGATCCCCGAAGGAAGCGAAGTGCCTCTGAGTCCATGGAGCAACGATCAGAAGTCTGCAATGAAGAACAGTTGAGTAAGCAATCCGTATAATAAACATTTCCAGACACGCTTTAAAAATGACAGTTTCAGTATAAAGAGCAACCTGGCAATGGCCTGTGGTCCGATTTCATCGACACTGATCTTTCCCCACAGACCAGTGACGGCACTGCGCTCGGCATCTGTCCATACAACCATACTGACGGTTAGGGGTCTCTTCACGTACTTCTTTCAATATGTGCAGTTTAAATCCCTTGCGCCGCGTAGAAACGGAGCAAAATTTATTCATACTCAGCGTCACCGCCCTTAAGCGAGAAAACAAGGTGATTGGTTGATTTCTTTCTGGGCATAAAGTTTGCGTGACTGGATGTGACCGATTAGATTATGATTAAAGGATTTTGGCAAAATGTTTTTTTTATTTGTTATCATGATTATTTAGTAAGGCGATGTTTTTTAACTCACAAACTATACAGAACACTGCTGCCACTACAGAACTGAAACTCTTTCCTCATGAAAGTAAAATAACTGGATTCAACTTTTTGTATTTTTATTCACTTAAATATGTACTTTTTAAGGTGAAAAATGTTTTTTGTTTAAAAGTCCATGTAATTGTGTGCACTTTTTGTTATTACATTAGATTATAATGTTATAAATAACATACAATGATATAAATATAAATATTACATCTGTTTTTTTATGTTTTAAAAACAAATACCGTAGGGCATGGTTTATTAAATTAGTGATGAAAGGCTTAACATGGTTCTTGAAATAACAAACGTAAAATGTGAGATTCTAGAATATATAATCTAAACCTTGTCCTTACAAACTCGTGACATGACTCGTTACAACTAATTTAATTTTTAATCTGGAATGGAAACTTAAATCCTTAAACTTTCATTCCATAAAAAAAAGAGTGTATGACTTACATTTTATACGGAAGCCTATTTGAATTTTACTCAGATTACCCTACCCATTTCTCATAAATTTATTTGGGAAATAGGGACTCTTTTATGTTTTTAAGTACGTTTATGTTTTTAGATTTTTAAATGAACGTTTTAATGTGTATTTACCTTTATACGAACTCAGAATAGGGATCTTAAATAACCCAGAATGTCAACAACTGTTAATAAAAGTGTGAAACTAATGCCCTATACACATAATCCCCAACAAGTAATACGTGATTGCAAAAAAAAAAAAAAAAGATTGTGGTTATCTGAATTATGCCACTATTCAAACTGGCACGATTTGAATTAATTTGGGTGTGGACCAGCAACAACGTGCGTGAGAGGTGTGGTTTGGATGGAAGACCTGGGTGGGTCCGTTTAATGGTTTATATAAATTTGGCAAAAAGTTTTCAAATTGACCAGGAGTTTTTTTTTCTGAATATATCCTTTGTTGAGAAAAAGAAGACGTAGCCATGAGCCTCACTGCTAAGGACATGTCTGTGGTGAAAGGCCTTTGGGGCAAAATCTCCCCAAAGGCTGATGTAATCGGCGCTGAAGCCTTTGGCAGGTAATTTCATTCTCCGTTCTTATGTTAATGTATATTATATCCTCTTCATAAAAAATAATGTATTTTTGTAATGGGAAATATGTGTTCACATATTACAGACAGTTTAACTTCACTAGACTATAATGTTCCAGTTGGAAGATGTTTGTAAAATGCAGGTCTAATCTAAACCGTCTCCATCAGGATGCTCATCGTGTACCCACAGACCAAAACCTACTTCTCCCACTTTGCTGACTTGAGCCCTGGATCCGCTCAAGTGAAGAAGCATGGAAAGACTGTCATGGGTGCCATCGCTGAGGCAGTGGCTAAAATAGATGACCTTCCTGCAACGCTGTCCCAGCTCAGCGAAATTCACGCCACCAAGCTGCGGGTGGATCCTGCTAACTTCAAGGTAGGCATCTAAAATACACATGCGAAAATAAAAAATTAAACTTTGCCTAGAGTAAGCTAAATCATAAATCAGACATAAACAAAACGGATAGACATTTGACAACATTTAAAAATGTTTGGAAAAATAAATATAAGTGTAAAATTCAAACGCTTCCCATGTTTTACAGATCCTGGCACACAACATCATTGTGGTCGTGGGCATGTTGTTCCCTGCTGACTTCACTCCTGAGGTTCACGTGTCATTTGACAAGTTCCTCCAGAACGTGGCCTGGTGTCTGGCTGAGAGATACCGCTAAACATCCATCGAGAAAAAAAAAACTGTCCACACAGTTGTTCTTTGACCCAACCACGTCTGAATAAAGTCACACGCTTATTACATCTCAAACCCTAATTTGTGTTTTATTTCCCTGAAGTAAACTCTTGTCACCTAATACAGTGGTCCAACCTTCCTGAGAAAATATAAAGGATATAACTCCACAGTTCATGTCAGAAAGTCCTGGTACACAACCTTTAAAATTCATATTAATATTTTAACAATTTTCTTTACTCTGCGTTGACCAATAAACTTTTTTAAAAATCACGATTTAACTTGAATTGGAAAGTTAATTCTTTATTAATGATTAAATAACATTAAGTTAAAAAGTAACTGCATGAATTTATTAATGATTAAATAACATTAAGTTAAAAAGTAACTGCTTAAATTCCTTACAAATTAATGTGCAACATTCTTTATTTTTATCATACTCTTTTATTTTATCATTTTATTTTTATCTTACTTATCTTTAGAGTAATAACATCAGTATTGCAGCATATTAATACAGTTCCACCTAGATTTTGGACCTCTACTATATATAACTAAATAAACGTATAGCAAATCCATCGGTACACTGAAAATATAATAGCTATTAGTGAATAATATGTTTCAAATGATATCATACATGTGACAAACTATGGCAGTGATTTCCTGTTTAACTGGAGCCGAATAAGGTGAAAGGCGGTCCAAATCCCTCAGCATCCATTACCATCCATTAAATTTTTATTTTGTATTGCGTCGTTAACACTCGGTAGAAGTGGGAATCTGCTGGAAGCCCAAAAACAGGTGGAAAACCAATGAAGTGTGGCCTCAAAATGAACGTGAGACAAAAAAGCGGGTTTTACTGTCGAGGGAAACACTAATTCACTGAAAAGGTTTTTGGTTGTATGTTTTCTTTCCTCCACTATTTCTGAGATGAGGGACAGGAGAGTGGCAGGAGAGGGAAACGAAGCACTTCTCACATGATAACAAAAAGAGAGAGTGTGAGACCCAAGAGTAAAGTCTGGAGGCTTTACCAAATTTACGTGTGCCATAAAATACAGGACATTCTCCTTGATTACTGTGCCTCGGTGTCATGTCTCCCCCCACCCAGGTTGGTTCTTCCAGCTTCCCCTAGCGGCCGCTCGAGGACCTTAAACTACAATTCTCTTTTTACATTTTCGTAGCCGTTTGTCTTTCTTAGGGTCGTGGGTGGTGATGGACCTTATCCGAGCTCTCACAGGGGGAAGGCGGGAATTCACAGGGGAAAGGCACTCGCTCACGCCAGCAGGAAGTATAACTATTATTACTTAATGTTCAATAAGGGTTTCATAAAAATTCTTAAGAATCATACGTACTGTTAATATATATCTTAATAAAATAACGGATCTGACAGAGTATTTAATAAAACTTCTCTGAGATAAAGGAAGAGGTTGGTCCCCATATATAAGATATAAGGCATATTAAAGCACATTAACAGAGCCAAGAAAAGTCTCATTCCCTTCTTCTTCTCCTTCTTCATCATCTTTTTCTGCTTTTATTAGAGGTTGCCACAGTGAATCTATTTCATCCATTTCCATTCCTTCCTGTCCTCTGTTTCTTCCTCTGTCCCACCACCTGCATGTCCTCTCTCAGCAACCATAAATTTCTTCTTTGGTCTTCCTGTTCTCTTCTTGCCTTTTCACTCTATGCTCAACATCCTTTCCCAATATTCTACTCATTTCTCCTCTGCACATGTCTAAACAAACCCAACCATGCTTCTCTATCTCCAAATTGTCCAACCTGACTCATCATTTATTCAAAATAGTGTCCATCTTCATCACTCCCAATGCAAATCTTATCATCTTTGACTCTGCTACCTCCAGCTCCACTGACTGTCTTCCCATTAGCCCCCTCAAGCTCAGCCAATATAACATATCTAATCTCACTAGCATGTAAAGCTGAGTAAAACAGCCACCCCTTCCAAGATACCTGAACTCTCTTCTGCAGCTCTCTTCTGCAATATGAAACTCCTTTCTATGCACTGTGTCACATGCTTTCTCTAAGCTTACAAAGGCATGGTGCAACTGTTTTTGACCTTCTCTGAACATCTTCATCAACAAACTCAGAGTAAACATAAAGAGCAAAAAAACAGAAAAAGTTCTCTTTCTTGGCATAAAGATTGTTCATCCACTACTTTTTTCCGTAACTTTATGTTATGTCTGATCAATTTTATCCCTCAGTACTCATCCCTCATACTACAGCTCTTCACATCAACTTTATTATTGGAAATTAGTACCAGTACACTTCTTCTGCACTGCTCAGGCATCCTCTCACTTCCTCTGCTCCTACAGCAATAGTAGTCCATTTGCACCTGCACCCTGTTGGGGTATCATTATTAAAGCAGGCCTTGATCAATCTAGGGTGAAAATCTTCATAAAGTCTTGGAGTGATCTTGGGAGGTGGATTTAAGGGTTATAACAAAGGGGAAGAAAGCTATGAATGTTTTTACATGCAGTCAATGGACTACCCACCTATCTTTTATTGCCCACTAGTTTAGATTGCTAGAATGCTAGGCAGTTGTTGTCTGATATGATGCAAAAACCAATGATGGCTGTGCTTCTACAGAATCCCAATTTTCTTTATTGTAATGGTAAGCCCTGGGCAAAACAAGTTAAGAGCAAGTTTTTTTTTTTTGTTGTTGTTTATTTATTTATTTTCCTTTTTCCATGAGAACTGTTTGACATATTGTGAATCCTTTCTAGGACAAACTTATAACTAGTGCCTTTTGCATGAAAGCAATGTTACACTATGATTACATTTCAGGGGAAAGCCAAAAGGATGAGTGTGTGATTTTTCTGGCCTGCTTAGGCCTGCGACCGATCTAGTGGTAGGGAATGAAGAGGCTCCAGGTTTGAAACCCACTTCCAGCACCACCACTGGGTTCTTGAGGAAGACCCTTAACCCTGAATTGCTCCAGGGGGATTGTCCCTGTAATTAGAAATAAGAGCATCTGCTAAATGCCGCAAACATAAATGACCCATTTGCTTCTGCCAGAGCTTGGGGAGGTGGGCTCAGCACTCAGCACTTTTTATTTAAAATCTTTTCCTTGACTTTTTTTCACACAAGAGACTTGGCCACTAGAATAACAAGATTTAAAATAAATAAATAACTGTATAGATTAAACCATTCACAGGGTCCAAAAGATTTTACTGATAACATCAACTTACAGATGATGACATTTTTCTGATGTGACTCAATGTTTAATTCAATTGTAATGAATCATTTTATTTCTCGACCACCAGTAGAGGGTACCCAAGTCACATGAAAATGCTCCCAGCTCCTTTGATTTCCAGGTAGGGTAAAGGGCCCGATTCTCCAAAATCGCTATTAATTACTCATAGAACATCTCATCATGGGCGAGAGAGAGAGAGAGAGAGAGCGAGAGAGAGAAAGAAATATCAATATGTCCTCTCTCAGGGATCGGGAACAAGACATAAGAAAACAAACAAAACATAAGAAACAACAGAACCACCATTCACTTTAAGGCTGAGCCTTCGTGAATAAGCCACGCTCTGTTCTGACTCATTGGGGCTTAAATAGCCAGCCCCAATGAAGCACGCCTGTGCCTTCATGAGCTGAGGTGTGCTCAGTCAGAACAGAGCGCCCTCTACTGTACCAAAAACGAAACCTAACCGTGACAGTTTATCAGCTGAAAGCTCCCATTTCTGTGCTTCCTTTTTAAATCAAAGGTCACAACATAAAATGGTAAAATCTAAAAAAAAAAAAAAAGAATAAACACTGCAAAACAGATATTCAAAGTAACAAAATGCAAATCGGCATTTATATATTTTAACATCTTTTAACCTGGGCTCAGTACCGACTTCATTAAACAGGAAAAAGGTCATAGTCAAAGTAGATAAACATGTTCAAAACAGATTAAGGCAAACCCTTCAGTCATGAAATAGCCCATTTGCAGCAGCAGGACCTTCAGCATCCCTCGAGGATAATATTACAGTTATCGGGTCCAGTGAGAAGGCTGAGAAGAGGGGTGAAACAGTGGAGAGGGTAAGAGAAGACAGTGTAGAGGTAGTTAACAGGGGAGTTGGCTGACTTCTTGGACGTTAAAATAAAACTACGTCTGTACGCTTTTTGTTCAACTATAGTTTTACTACCATGTTACTTTTATAATAGTAATTTCAAGCGGCAGTCAGCTAATTCTTCTACGTTTTCCCAGGTGAGCTTACATATCCTACTGAAAGAACAGTTTTGTGTTATCCGCTTTGTATTAACATTAACAATGAGTATGTGGGTGATAATTGACGATATATATAGATATGCCGTTTAGACAGTCTAGCTTTTACCAATTTGTTAGCTGGTTATTTCCCCATAATCGTTGTAATGTCAATGCATTTTTTGTTAAGGAATTAGTCATTAATTAATTAATCATTCTGAATCGGATAGTGTTTTTTGTTACGACTGATCATATAATTATGTTCACAATTTTAAAGTGATGTACCAATAAACAAGCTGTATGCAGTGTGACTGCCTGTGTATCTGTGCAAATGTGTGGGTAGTAGTATGATGGTACGAAGAAAACTGGTTATTTTAAGACGGAAGCTTTTGGAAATTGCTACAAACCCTTGGCACTTTTAAAATCTTAATCCGGGTTTGCGTCTAAAAGAAAGCTTTATTTCTCCGTCATTCGAAACCCAATAATACTTTCCCAGTATGGAGTGCCCCCTGCTGGTACAAGTTGCTGGTTTTTAATACCTGTGTTTACATTTTGTTTGAATACATTTGACAGGCAGGGTCGACAACATTCTGTTTTGAATTAGCTGCGCTAATTTGCACTGGAAACATGAACTTAAGTTAATGTAGTACAGTGTTTAAAGTATATTATATATTAATTAGCAGCAGTGAGAAGTGGGTGGGTAAACGCTTGGATAACAAATTACCATGCCCATATTCTTAATGTTGACCAAACACATCCTCCAGATGGGCCTTAAAGACTCAATGGCTGCTCTAAAATAAAGCCACTATGTCATGCAATCTATTAAAT
Organism: Hepsetus odoe; assembly: GCA_017165825.1. Lineage (NCBI taxonomy): Eukaryota > Metazoa > Chordata > Actinopteri > Characiformes > Hepsetidae > Hepsetus > Hepsetus odoe. Next base: position 17,125,221 of record CM029368.1, read on the forward strand.
TACAGTCCACGGAGAAAAATTTAATGTTTAGATCAAAACCCGGGCAGCGGTGGCCTAGTGGTTAGGGCGTTAGCCCCATGATCGGTGGATCAGGGGTTCAAACCCCTTCCCAATAGGTTGCCCTGAGGTACCCTTGAGCAAGGTACCGTCCCCGTCGCTGCTCCCCGGGCGCGTTCAATAGCTGCCCACTGCTGCACAGTGTTTGAGTGTGCATGGGTTAAATGTAGAGGTAGGGCAGCGGTGGCCTAGTGGTTAGGGAGTTGGCCCTGCCTCAGAAGATTGTGGGTTCGATTCCCTCACAAGTAGGTTGCCCTGAGGTACCCCTGAGCAAGGTACCATCCCCGTCACTGCTCCCCGGGCACTTTCAATAGCTGCCCACTGCTGCACGGTGTTTGTGTGCATGGGTTAAAAGCAGAGGTCCAATTTCGTTGTGGTTCACGCTTGCTCGCAACGACAAGGGTTGTCACTTTCTTTTTCACTTTCACAAAACAATATAACAAACCAAAAAACAAAAAAAACAAAATAAATCCCTAAGAAACAAAACATATACTGATTACAGATACAGAAATACTGAAACTTATTTAAATTATTTTTAAAAGTTTGCAACAACTTTAGCATCGGATTTATTTCCTGGTGGATTTTTACATACAAAGAAGAAAATAATCGCATGGCTTAGTGTTACGTTGGTGCATTAATATGCAACATTAATATGCATCCAAATCATTTTTACACTGCGTACATTTCGAGATTAATATATTAGATAACCATCTGGCTTTATTTGAGAAACCTGTATTAATTTTGTAACTTTTTAAATGTGGAACTGAAATAGTAATATTTGTAAATAAAAATGTATTTATTTGTAAGTAAAAGCTTTTAAAATAATCATAGTGTTAATTCGTAGCGTTATTTGTTATATAATGCTATTATTTTGAGTCTATTGTAACATTTTATATTTAAAGGAGTTTGAGTGTAGATTCACATCCAAGCAATAACATTAGCAAAGTTTTTTTAAAAGCTCTTGAATTGTTTTGTTAAGTCTTACATATCGTGGCATTATAAATAAAGGATTATTATTATTATTATTATTATTATTATTATTCAAAGATAAGACGTTATCTTATCTATAATCACTTATTTTAAACGTATAAACACAGTGACCATTGACACCAATAGCTACTCTTAACAAGAACAATTCAAAACTGTGCACATTTAAATATTAAGCATACTCAAGCAAAAATAAGTCCAATGAAAATGCAATTCAAAACTACAAATCCTAAAAATCATTTTATCTTTATGTATTTATCTGTTTTCGTGAAGAATTTTGCACGTGCTGCAATGTACAAGGACGTCATTTCAAAGAAAAAAGAATCTTATCTGATCAAAATTGTTCGGATTGACGTGACTGAACCCACCCAACAAAAATTTAGCCCAATCGTTTGGGTTGGGGAGGGGTGTAGTTGTAAATATATAAGATGTTGACCAAGGCTATAATTTTACATGGTTCTTCCTCATCTGAACGCGTAGAAACTTCAAAAACCAGCACCATGGTTGAGTGGACAGATTTCGAGCGCGCTACCATCCAGGACATTTTTTCCAAAATGGATTACGAATCTGTTGGACACAACGCAGTGGGAAGGTAGTCTAAAGGACTATGCAAAAGTTATGATTTCTGGTTAGATTAATATAAATTAAAGTCTTCATTACTTGTTAGGAGCATCATTTGCTGCTTTTTTGTTTACTACCTAGGTGTCTTGTCGTGTACCCCTGGACCCAGAGGTACTTCGCCAAGTTTGGAAACCTGTACAACGCCGCTGCCATCATGGGAAACCCCTTGATTGCTGCACATGGAGTAGTTGTACTCCATGGTCTGGACAAAGCTGTGAAGAACATGGACAACATCAAGGCCGCCTATGCTGAACTCAGTGTTCTGCACTCTGAGAAACTGCACGTGGACCCCGACAACTTCAGGGTGAGCCATGCTGCATTTTACGTGGAGTTGTGCATTTAGCTAAGTATATTCTTTCTTATTTAACATTTCATTAAAGCTAGAAGTCGCTAAGTTTCATGACAACACCTGTCCTCTTATTCCCTCACCTAGCTGTTGGCTGACTGCATTACCATCGTCGTTGCCTCTAAACTGGGCGATGGATTCACAGCTGATGTGCAGGCAGCTTTCCAGAAGTTCCTGGCTGTTGTTACCGCCGCCCTCACAAAACAGTACCACTAGAGACGGACTGGGCTTTGACTGACAGAGAGGATCATCAGAAAAACGACCTTTCAATTTTACAACGTGTAATTATCAGTTAAAGCAAATAAACGTGCATTACCAGAATTCAAAATTCACTGTGGTTTGTGGTTTTTCATACTTCCAGTGTGTTTTCTATCCAAGCGTTTGAGATTAATACATTAGATTACCATTTTGAGGAATCTATATTAATTTAGTAATTTTTTAATGTGGAACTGAAATAATATGTGAAATTTAAATATATATATATATATATATATATATTTCCAGATGTGATTGTAAGGGTTTGTCTGTTTTGTTTTGTTCACGGTAGAGGGCACTCTGTTCTGATGGAGCACACCTGAGCTCATAAGGCACAGGTGTGGTACATTGAGGCTGACTACTTAAGCCTCAATAAGTCAGAACAGAGCGCAGTTCATTCATTCAGCCAAGGTTGAAGTTAGCGGTGGTTCTGTTCCAGTTTCGTGTCTGGTTTCAGGTTTATGTTTAATAAAAGTATGTCTTGGATCTCTGGCTCAGCGTTGACGTCCTTCCCGCACCCTGCCACCGTGATAGTGATTAAGATCGGGCAACTTCCCAGTGGGAAATTTCTTTAGGAACCAGATCTAATTTACTACTAGTCTTGGTGCTGGAGACAGTTCAGTGTACTCCAGAGCTAAGATAGTGTAATGGTTTCAGACACTTGAACTCTGGGAGGGATGAAAATGTTGAGTCCGATACAGTCAGATGATTGGTGATTATAGGGGTAATGTCAAGGCAATGTCTTGGATAATTCAGCCAAGCTTTTACTGTCCCAATAAGTTTTATCTTTATTGTCTTAATACATTACCCTGCATTGGACATCCAGTTTGACACCTCCACCATATCCTCCACCGTATTGTGGACTTTAAAGTCTGAGAATTTCTTTAAGCCATGATCAGCGATACCGATGCATGAACAGAATACATTCTAATTCATTTTAATGACATTATAAGCCATTCTACTAATGCTAACCACATTTCTCACACCATCAAGCACCGTAAGGGTTCTTTGTTTTCAGTAAGATCAGTCTGTCCTCTGGTTTGAGGCCAGAGCTCTGTGTCCTTCTCCCAGCGCTGATAAAGTGGCTCTTTGTGTCTGTGCACAACATTCACACGCATTTGTTTAATTCGCCATAGTCAATCTTGTGGAAGGCACACGCATTGAAGTTCCCTAAAAGGAAAATCTTTTGCACTTTTAATGAGTGTTGACTTAACCACATATGGTAAGAAAAAACTTCACATCTTTTAAGTGATCGGGTAGTTGTTGATAAGTGGTTAGTATGGTTTTAAGTGGTGCACGTGTCTTTCAGTTTATGGACTTTTCCATACATCGTTCATCCTACATAAAACAATCCATTTATAACAGATAAAGATATGAAATGATAATGCTATTATCTATCTATCCTCTTTTTATTTCCATGCATACACGCAACTCATTGACGGTGGACTAGATAGATTGTTCATATCTTTCAATCTGTATCGTAAAAGGAAGCTCGATGTCCGCACAGTTGTATTGATCCATAGGGTGCACGGATGTAGAGTCAGTTCAGAGGTACCAGGAGTTTGATTAATCGAAGAAATCTGCAGAAAGCAGATTTGCGGATATTTATTGAAAGTATCCGTTTATTGTTAACCACATCATCGTTTTGAAACATTTAATCAACTCATAGCAAGAAGGTATACACAGAGTGCGATAAGTTGTAATGCAGTAAAAATTTTTATACCACACACCAACTTGTTAACTGATCAAACATAAATACAAATTATAACCAATATTCCTGATCATTAGCCCGGTGTGGTGTGAGTTCTTGTTTTTAAACATGACTTTCATGACTCATATAAATACATGTAATAAACAAGAAGCAACATAGTAAAGTTTATGCAAGGTGACATGTAGTGAAAGCTTTGAACTGGATGGCTTTAAATTTGACTATAAGGTTGTATCATTATTATTTTTTGTCATTTTCATCATTTATAATACATTAGATACTTATCAGCAGCACACAAGTGGAATACAGCTTTTTGGCAATAATAGTCAAAATATTTTGTTTGGGATTATCTCAAAGCCATTTATTGATCTTAAATGACTGATAAGTAACATTTTGACATTCATCCAACAAGAGCTTTACGGCTTATCGGTACTTCTCAGAGAGAGCCGGCGGCCAAGGCAGTGAGGAACTTGTCCATAGAAACGTGCACCTCAGGAGTGAAGTCATCGGGGAATTGGATGGCCAGAACCACGAGCAGGTTGTGGGACAGGATCTACACAATGCAATAGCATGATAAAAACACTGTAGATAGAAACAATTTATAGATTTAAAAAACTCAACTACTTTTGAAATTAGGCAGGGTCAACACGCAGTTGGAAGGCGAAGCTCGCTGAGATTGGAGCATTCCGTTGGTCAGGTCATCGATTTTCTTAACAGCCTCTTCCACACTGGGTATATCACGGTCTTTCCGTGCTTCCTCACAGGGCAGAGCCAGGCTCAAGTCCTTCCAGTGGGAGGGAAGTGGTCTTGGTTCGGTGGCACACAGTCAGCATCCTGTGCAAATACATTTACAATTTACACATTCATGCACCAAGAGAGACTGATGAATAATAAACAGGAAGGTGAGATGGATGAATGTGAAGCACTTACTCAGAAAATAGCATCGGTACCGATCACTTCAGCTGGGGCGATTCGGCCCAGAAGCCTCTGACGGCATCCTTGTCCCTAGCAGAGAGACTCATGTTGAAAGAGTGGTTTGTAAGAGAACTATTGTAAAACGACAGAAAAATGCATCATCCTTTTATACTCCGACCTTGAGAGGGAACGCCCAGGATCCACCTCGAAAACTTAGTCACTGGATGCACTCCAAAGATAAAAGATTATTCTGGTTAAGCTTGGCCAGAGATAAACTACTAAGGCTACTTTGGAAAAAACCGACAATTTATACAGATAGGCAACCTTCATCCTATTTTAAAACTTTAGACGGAAAGTATAAATGATTTTGTAATAAGAACTCCATATTATTTTTGTTGTTGCTGTACCTTGAAATGTTCCAGCTTTGCTTAGGCTAAACTGTGACATAATAGAAACAAGAATGAAACATAATGTCTTTGCTGGCATAACTCTTAAATAGTTCACATAAAGGTTCCTGTTATTAATCAAAATAGTTTACAAAAGTGTTCAAAGATTAGAGTCAAGTTTTGCTGATTTCCTCATTTGTTCTTTTGAAGTAATCGAGAGTGTGCACTAAATTTATTGAAAATGATAAAAGCAAAGAACTATGATTTGCTTTCATCAATCGATATATTTTGTGCTTGGCCGTTAGACACATTCAGATACTTGCCAAAAATTGCTGTTTCTGAGAATTGCTTGTTATCAAAGGAACTTTGCTTTGGGTGTCACCTCTACATAGATAATGAACCCTTTTTGATTCTTTACTGTTCTTTGTTTCAATAATCTTTTTATGAAAATGTACAGTGTACTCTATCATTGAAGCTCTTAAAATTCAATTATGAGCCAAAAAACAACAATAACAGCAGCAACAACAATCTTATACTATAATTATTCAAGAATACACCTTGTCTATTTGTCTCCTTGTCACCATTTATACACATACTTTATTCTTGATTTTCAGAACAATGTGTTCTCAGAAAAAGAATGTCTTTTTATTCAACGTGTGTTTATCTTTATATCATAATTGGTAATTATGAAATATTAATAGTTGCTAAACACATATTTAAGCATATTCCTAATATAAGGTTAAATTGTTAATAAAAATAAGAATAAATAAAATATGGGAAAAAATAGGAATAAAAAATTTCACTGATAAAATTATCAGTGCATTTCCATAACCTCGGTATCAGCGCATTTCCTGGACCTCTGATTAATATAAAATATATTTTAAACCCATTAATTTTTAAAACCCAATTTATTGTATATTTAAACTCAATATCAGTGCATTATCGTCAACCTTAACATAATGGGCGGATAGGCTTTTAACTGAAATAAAAAATTTTTCGCAAAAATGGCTTTTTAAATCAACGATTAAAAATGTAGAATTCTCGCGCTTCAAAAGAATCTGCTATTAACTTTTCATTTTAAATTAACGTTTGGCTTCATGAATATGGATATTACAGTGTATTTCACTCAAGAGAATTTGTTCTAAAAGAAAACTCAAAACTCAGCAATGTATGATATAAATGATATGACTGGTTGCTTGGCCAATGATTGCATTTAGAAAGCATATATTCATATTCGATTAAAATTGTGGGCTCAACTATGACTGAACCCAGCCCTTGTAGCTTTCAACCAATCAGCTCGGTCTGGGGTGGTGGGTCTTGGGGTATATAAAATGCTGACAGCGTTCTTGGTTAACAAAATCCTTTCTCGCCAGGACAGGTAGAAACCTCAAAAGTCAACACCATGGTTGAGTGGACAGATTTCGAGCGCGCTACCATCAAGAACATCTTCTCCAAAATTGATTACGATTCGGTCGGACACAACGCATTGGGAAGGTACGTTGGTACAAACAATTAATGGATTTGTTAAATTAATGACTTTTTGTAATTTAATATTTTTGCAACAATAATTATTTTTATTACACAGATAATTTTGTCGTACCCCTGACCCAGAGATACTTGCCAAGTTTGGAAATCCGTACAACGCCGCTGCCATCATGGAAATCCTTGGTCGCTGCTCATGGCGTTGTGAAATTCAAAGGGATGGAAAAGGCTGTGCAGAACATGGACAACATCAAGGCTGTCTACGCTGACCTGAGCACGCTGCACTCTGAGAAACTGCACGTGGACCCCGACAACTTCAGGGTGAGTCCAGTTGGGGATGACTATAATATACCTCACTTGTTGTGTATCGTTAGGGACCAAACGCTGACTCGTGATAATTATTATTTTTCCTCATACAGCTGTTGGCTGACTGCCTTACCATCGTCGCCTCTAAACTGGGCGCTGGATTCACAGCTGATGTGCAGGCAGCTTTCCAGAAGTTCCTGGCTGTCGTAACCGCCGCCCTCAGAAAACAGTACCACTAGACGCTGAATGGATCATCAGACGTTTTTAAAAACAAACATGTTCTTGTCAGTTTAAGCAAATAAACGTGAACATATTCGACATGGCTTGTGTTTATACATTTGTTTAGTGTAGTGTGTGAGATTTTGTACGTATTCCAAATTATTATTGTATTATTTTAGTTGTACTACCATAATTGGCTCTTCATATATAAAAAATCTGACCATTAAGATGTAGTTGATAGAGTACATACGCATTAACTCTACTTTCACAAACATTACATCTAAAACCTTGTGAAAAAAAAGAAAACCCTTCGGAGTTTATTTAGTCAAAAAAAATGAAATTAAAGCACAAACATTTCCGTTCTTAAACGTGAACAAAGCAGGCAGTAAAACATTCTTTGTTGTGTAAATTTTTGATCATTAATTAACAATATTTAAAAACAAATTCTTCAACCATTTAGAAAATGCAATGTTTGAAAGTAAATGCATAATCTTATCATAAAATCTAAAAGGTTCTCAAACCTATGTGTGTAGCCAATTTACATATACATTTACTGCATTTATTAGACATTATTTTCTTAGAGATGTACATTGCAAATAACCATGGTTTTCTAGAATTTACTTGTGTTTATTGACTTTGCTCAGGGATTAAAATGGTGTTTGTGCTGGAGATTGTATAGGACCTGAATCAAACCCATAACCATGGTCAATAGCTGAGTATCTTACCTATGCTTCAGCCACAAAATTTTTGGCACCTCCTAATACCTTAATAAATATGTTTTTGCAAAGCACATCTGAGTCTTCTTAGTTTTACATTTAAGGCATTTAGCAGACACTCTAATCCAAAGCGACTTCCATGTCCTAATCACAGGGACAGTCTCCCTGGAGCAACTCAGGGTTAAGGGTCTTGCTCAGGGACACAGAGGTGAGATTCCTAGGACCTAGGACCTCTGGAGCCATAGATCCATAGGCAAGCACCTACCACTAGCCCAACACCACCTGTTTTTTAGAATACAATTAGAGTCGCAATAGATGCATGCATGTCTTCGGCCCACCCCACATTATATCCAGGGGATTTAGCCTGCAGTAATGCGATGGAACACAGACACCAATACATACTGTTTGAAAAAACAAATAAAAACCAATGTTTGCAGTTCCCCAGATTTGGTCCTCGGAGACAATTAGACCGCTCAAACCTTCCTTATCCCAGTGCGTAGTAAATATATACAGACTTCCTCTCACAGGCAGATTCTTAACACCTCCAGTTGCTTTGTCTGACCGGTGAAATCTCACCTGGTCGTGGCTTCGCAGCTAAATTCTAGTAACAAATTCTTTATTAGTGCCGCTAAACAATCTTTTCTGGAACCTCTGAGGCAGTCGTTAGGGCTATTATATCATAGCAAAAATGTTCTCTGCTCAATATTGTATTGTTCGGTATTACATTGTAATGATGTCCGCACCGCGCTGACCTGGGTACCTGTCCAGATAGTTTCTCTGTCCATCGTTTCATATTAGTGCTGGGACAGCCTCTAGCACCCCACCGCACCTCACCCGATTCACCTCAGTCAGGATAAGCAGCTAAGATAATGGATATTGGATATTTCTCGTAGTCATGAATGGCTAAAGGAATTCAGCCCAGTGTAATATGAAGCCAAGATGTTAATCATCACATATTAACTTTAGAAGGTAAATGTGAATGATAAATACGTATTATTTTAACAGCCAAGATTTAACCGCAAAAATGATTATCATGCAATCAAAATAAATCGTAAAATGTTACGTGAAAGTATTACTTCCATTTAAAGCGTGAATTTTACATTTTAACCTTTATGTAGGCTTTTATCCTTTTTTCAGTTATGTTTAGAGCTTCATTTAGTAATACCATGATTAATCAGTATTTTTGTTATGAACTCGACAACACATCACTGTTTCTCCTCATTTAAAAGGGATAACATTTTAACTGTTTACCCAGTTAAAATCTGACAAGCATAGTTAAAATTCCTTTATATTTGTCTCTTTGCTTTTGGCCCTGTCTTACAGTGTCCCACACTATCGAAGTTCCAATGAAAAGCAAGCAGTAAAAGAGCTACATTTATAATTGAACAATAGTGGCACCTGCAAAAGGTTACATGTTGTCCGGTGTCTTATGCTGTCCCATGAGTTCCCGGAAAACATCCAGCAGCGAACAGTTATATTTCTAAACTGGAACAACAGTGCCTAGATACGGTAGTGAACAGATACATTTCTAAACTGAACAATAGTGCTCATAGACGGCCGGTAGCGAACAGTTACATTTCTAATCAAGCAGCTGCACTCACAATCGGGAAACTGAATGTAGCTGTTCCTTGAAATGTTGGTGGTGGATAAGACAGGGAGTCATCATAAAAGGACCTTTGTCTCATTGTTGGTAAAGTGGCAAAAGGTGGGGGAACTGAGGTTTGCACTGGCGACAGCGTTGAATACATGCGGAAACTATTAATGGGATGGATTTATGTAAATTTTAAAGGTGATTGAAATGTATTTAAAGTCCGAAGTTGGCATGAGCATTTTTGGAGCTGCTCCCACTGGACCACGCCTGCTGAGACTCTTCAATAAATTGGTTGTGCCGCATCTCTCTGACTTCGCTTGATTTTTGACTTTTTTTGATTACACTTCAGTTTTCCAAGACACAAGCAACATCGGTTATCGCCCATTTGTTGTGCACACGACTAGCTAATCAATCTCGATAGACCATCTGAGCGAACGACGGACCAAAAAACACAGAATTGCTTTAAACCAACTCAAACAAATTTTATTTTGGTTGAAACTGTTCAGAGTCATTTATTGTCCTTAATAAGGCAAACTGTGCTTATTGACTTCCGTCCATTGACATCACGACTGCTTATCGGTACTTCTCAGAGAGAGCCAGAGCCAGGGCAGTGAGGAACTTGTCCATAGAAACGTGCACCCCAGGAGTGAAGTTACTGGGGAATTGGATGCATAGACCACGAGGAGGTTGTGGACAGATCTGGCTAATAATGGCCAAAGATGATAAAACACTGTAGCGGAAAACAGTGGTGTTATCAAATAAAAAACGAAACTTACTTTGAAATTAGTAGGGTCAACGCGCAGCTGGAAGGCGTGAAGCTCGCTGAGACTGAGCATTCCGTTGGTCAGGTCATCGATTTTGCTGACAGCCTGTTCCACACCAGACATCACGGTCTTTCCGTGCTTCCTCACAGGGGCAGAGCCAGGGCTCTGGGTAAGTCTCAGTGGGAGAAGTAGGTCTTGGTCTGTGGGTACACAGTCAGCATCCTGTGCAAATACATTTGGAATTTACATTCAGCACTGAAGAGAGACTGACGTGGATAATAAACAAGAAGGTGAGATGGATGAATCAAGCTCATACCTAGAAATAGCATCGGTACCGATCTCTTCAGCTTTCGGGGCGATCTTAGCCCAGAAGCTTGTGACGGCATCCCTGTCCTTAGCAGAGAGACTCATGGTTACAGAGTGGCCTTTAAATGGACTCCTGAAAACGAGCCAAAAAATCGGCTTTTATACCATGACTCTGAGTCGACACACCCGAGACCCACCTCGGCAACTTGGATGTATTCCAGAGATAAAAGATATAAGTCTACGTTGCAGCTGGTTGTCTGAGATAAACTACTACAACTAATATCGGTCACCTGAATTCTTCATTTTTTACACATATTACTCAGCAAATATATATATACCACCACTGCCCCATATAATATTTATATATATTATATTTATATTATATTTGTGCATGTGTACCTATAAGAATTGATGCTGGTTTAAAGGCAAAAGGTAGTAAAACCAAATATTGAATTTAGATTTTTTTGTTCGCTCACTTTGCATTTTGTAAATTGATAAAAATAAACAATCTTTATTTATATTTCTTTTCACACCTGCCTAAAACCTTTGCACAGTACTGTATATATACCTAAATTCATCGATATTTGGTGTGACCACCCTTGCCTTCAAATGAGCATCAATTCTTACAGGTACACTTGCACAAAGTCAGGGATTCTGTAGGATTATAGTCGGTGTATGATCAACCAATTTTCCTAAACAGGGGCTGATAATCATCCTTGTCACACGGAGGAGAAACACAGTCATGTTTGGAACAACTCACCAGCCGAGTTCCTTCAAAAACTTGCAAGTGTACCTAGAAGAACTGATGCTGCTTTGAAGGCAAAGGGTGGTCACACCAAATATTGTTTTGATTTAGATTTCTTTTGTGTCCATTCACTGCATTTTGTTGATTGATGAAAATAAATGATTAACACTTCCATGCAAAGACTAAACAACAATGCCAATTCATCACATTTGTTATATTAATTTAAATTTATTTGGTTTTGAGATCAAAGGATGAAATGACATGAGGGAATATATTTTCAGCTTCTATTTCTTTGGTGAAGTTAGAAAAAGATATAGAATCTTATTTATCAGACCACATTTAAAATCAGCAAAGTATAGCAATTTGAGAGGGTGAAATGTTTTTGTTGCTACACAAGTATGGCCTGCCGAGTGTTTGTTTTAAATATAGCTCATGACATCTGTCATTTAAAAAGCTTTACATTTCACCTGTGAGGACTGCAACAGTAAAAAATGTAAAGAAAACATGAAGACTAGGGAGCTGTTTGGAAAACTCAGTTAAACATTAAGCACAGATAGTACAAGAATTTGGATTGCACTGGCTAAAGAGCCAACCACTAGAGTGCTAAGCAACAGGTGCTTCTTTCAAAACCGTATGGTTAAGGAAAACAACAACAGTCAGTTACAAATAAAATGGTAAGAGTTGAAAAGAAAAACCCCACAGGGTAGGGATGAAGATTTTACAATCCACTGTTCGAAAGAAACCATTATAGCAGATAATTTTTTCTATGTATTTAATAGTTATATAAACATTTTATATTTTATAAATCTGTATTTATAAAAGATTTATACATAAATGACCTATGAAGTTTTTTAACACAATTTTAAATATTACTGAGACATTTATATTTATCAAGAGGAACCATCGTGCAGCAATACACTGGTCTAAGAAGCACTGCCAAGTTAATTAAGAATTTCAAGAAAAAAGGTAAACGTTTTGGACTGGCCAAGTCAATCACCAGATCTTAATATGAACATGTATGCCATGTCCTGAAGACGAAACTGAAAAGAGAAATGCCTTAGAACAACAACAGAAAGATATTGTGGTCAAAGCCTGAAAAAACATAACCAAAGAAGGAACAATTTTGTGAAGTTAGTGGATCGTAGGCTCCCTGCTGTTCTTAAAAGCAAGAGACAAGCGGCCAAATATTGTCTTATACTTATAATGTCATGTTTTTAAACATTTGCTTGTTTGAAGAGCTGATCTAATACAAAATATGTAATTTAATATCTCAAATATAAATGCCAGAAAAAAGCTGATCTTCCATTGCATATTCATCTTTTGACAGTATTTAATGGCCTCTGTCATTGCTGATAAACAAATGACTTTGAAAGGGAAACTGTTTTAAATTTAGTCTAAATGACAAACACAGAACCGTGTCAATTTGATTATAATTATCACTTAATTCAGCACTGGACAGCTCTTTTTTCAAGCACTGTAAACAGAAAATATATATAATGACCAAATTTGTTTCCAAGTTTCTGTCTTCATGGGCATTTTGATCATGTACGTTTGCGCTGAGTTTCATATAATTGAATTAAATGCAAATGCCCATGAAAAAGAAAAATGATTTACATAGTTTTTATTCTTAAATTGTTGTTGCTTATCATTAACAGACAACAACTACTATTTAATCTTAAACTTTGCATGTTTTAGATTGTTCATTTATTGGTGCTAAACTGAAAGATTTGTTTGGCTTAGATTCGTAATTTCATGGATAATTCTGAATCTGGTGTTCATACTTTTGAAAATTAATCATGAGAGTATAAAACATAATAGATTTAAAGCTGTGTCCAGTGCACTGCAACAGACCTACTGATGAAATTAGTAAACTTGTCGCACCAAACTGAAAAAAGACAAAAGCAAAAACTTGTTGCAGAATTTTTTTACTGTTCTAACCATGTGACGAATTTATGGACATAGTGTTTGTTAAAATGCTTTTATACTGTTATAAAGCACATACTTAAAAATGCCAATTTCAGCGTTTTTAGGCATGCGAGGTAATCTTTAAGCAGTTTTGAAAGAAAGAACTCAAGGAAATGTATGACCTCAGGACACTTGTGGACCTATGAGATAGCATTTTTCCGTTATTCTGAGCTTACTGAGAGATCAGCAAATTGAACAGGTGCCTTCTGGTGGAAAAAAAAGACACTACATTTAATTAGTATCAGTGGCGCGTGTATAAACATACAGCATAATCAAAGAGTGCCAATAGACTAAAGCAATACAAAGTAATATTAGAAAGTATGTAGTATGGGAATCCTTGGACACTAAACTGGTTCGAAATTTTAAATCCAAGCTTAATGTTTAACTTTAAACGTCTGGGTGCACATGCTAAGGATGTATGCTTTTAAATTAGGTATAAGCAAACAAACAAATAAATAAATATAGCTTATGTGTGTATATATAATTATATATATATATATATATATATATATATAATGGATCCCAGAATTACAAGAGCTTTTCTTCTCTACTGCCTTCTTCAACAAAAGCGTAACTTAATTCAGATTTCGCGGAAGTGCAATTATCCTGAGTGAATTCGCTGCACTCACAAAAGAATGTAGTACTAATGGTTCATTTTAAATCAACATGTAGCCTACTCATGTACACACGTTTTACTGCCTGATACCACTCAGGGGTTACAGCTTTAAAATAACCTTCAAGAGCTCAGCATTGCATGATATTGCGTGATTTTTGCCAATTATATCATTTCCAAAATTCCAAAATTATCAAAATTGTTCACCTTATCTTGGCAGAACCCACCCATGTAATTTTCAACCAATCGGGGTTTGAAGGGGGTGGATCTGTGGATATATAAGCTGCCGATTTCGGTTCTTAGTTAACAGAGTCCTTTCTCGTCAGGGCACGTAGATACCTCTAAAATCAGCACCATGGTTGAGTGGACAGATTTCGAGCGCGCTACCATCAAGAACATCTTCGCCAAAATTGATTACGAATCAGTTGGACACAACGCTGTGGGAAGGTACTTTGATGTAAACTATTCATGATTTTAATAAATTGTTTGAATTGAAAAGAAATGACTTCTTTTGTAGTTCTACCTTTTTTATAATAATAAATATTTTAACTGCACAGATGTCTTGTCGTGTACCCCTGGACTCAGAGGTACTTCGCCAAGTTTGGAAACCTGTACAACGCCGCTGCCATCATGGGAAACCCCTTGGTCGCTGCTCATGGCGTTGTGGTCCTCAAAGGGATGGAAAAGGCTGTGCAGAACATGGACAACATCAAGGAGGTCTACGCTTCATTGAGTACCCTGCACTCTGAGAAACTGCACGTGGACCCCGACAACTTCAGGGTGAGTCCTGCTGGGTTTGGTTATAATAGACCGGACATGTTTATCATTAGTAATCAAACGCTCGGTCGTGCTTAATTTTTATTCTTTTCCCTCATACAGCTGTTGGCTGACTGCCTTACCATCGTCGTGGCAGCTAAATTGGGCTCTGGATTCACAGCTGATGTGCAGGCAGCTTTCCAGAAGTTCCTGGCTGTCGTGACTGCCGCCCTCAGAAAGCAGTACCACTAGACGCTGAATGGCCTTTGACTGACAGAGAAACTGAATTTTTTAAAAACGAAACTGTTATTGTCAGAAAAATCTAATAAAATTGCTTGTATTTATTAATACAAGATTGATGCCGCGTGTAATTTTACAAATCATACATTAATGACGGGTAAAAAAGTCAGCTAAATATATTATCTTATATTATGTTACGCTGTTACTATACAGCTATAAAGGCTTTTGTCAAATACAAATATAACTGCCCGTAATTAGTCTGCAGTGAATCTTTAGAGTATTTAGTTCATCTATGTGGTTCTTGCAGATATTTTAACAACAGTGTAAATGGTAAATAAAAAAAAACTTCATAAAAGGAAACATTTTATTTAACGGGCCTATTGTTTTAACAAGGGTGAATGATGTTTTATTAAATATTATCCAAGAGAATAAGACATAAAACCTTCCAAACAGTTCATTTAAATGTAATACAGGTGTTAAAAGCTTAACCATGGACACTTCATTGGTTTCTGTTTAGTCCAAAACAATTAATCACCCTAAACAAAACTTTTAAAAAAACCACTAATTTAAATTACAAATTCTATAAATGTGTTCAAAGTTCATAAACAATGCTGCAAGTAGTCTGTTTTTTTTTTCTTTCAAAATGAGTGGGCAATTCTATTCTTATTACCACAGTGGTCTAATAGTGAATGGGAATAACACAAATTATTTAGATGGAATACTTAGATTTTTAGATTATTAAGGATTCATTTAGATCAATCCTTTCAACATTGATCTTGGAATAAAGATTAGATTTTTATTTTGAATGAAAGATAAAAAATGTAAAATTATTCATTTGTAAAAAATCTATATTTAATAGAGTGTGTTGATTATATTTTTCAAAAGTGAAAACTTTTAAGGGTTTTATTCCCATCTAAAATATTACTGTCCTTGGAAAATTAAGCAAGGCAGGATTTAAAAACTTTATGCATTTCTTTAATTTTTGATAAATCAAAATAGCCTTATATATTTTTTGAAATCCAATTATTTATTTATATTATTTATTTATCCAATTTTAATTATACGATTTTTAATTAGATTGAACAACACATGGAAAGGGATCTGAAAATATGCCTTCTTACACTGTTCCACTGTTCTGAAAAGGCTTTCCAAAAGATCTTGCAGTGTGTCTGTTGGAACTCATATCCTTTTATTCAGAAGACAATTTCTGAGTTTAGGCACAGATACTGGACGAGCAGGCCTGTCTCTCTGTTCTAGTTCATCCTAATGGGGTTGAGGTAAGGTTTCTGTGCAGGCAAGTCACTGTGTACACTGACTCACCCTGCCATGTCTTTACAAACTTTGCTTTATGCACTGGAGTGGAGACATACTGAAACAAAATACGTACTTCCCAAACTTTTCCCACAAAGTTGGAAGGATAACATTTTCCAAAATGTGTTTGCATACTGAAGTGTTACTGTTACGGGGTGGTGATTCAGGGGTAGGGTACTCATTTAGACCAAGAAAAATTGTGACCAAGAGGTCACAGGCTCAAATCCCACCTCCAGCACTACCGTCATCAGCCTTCCTGAGCGAGGTCGTTAACTCCAAGTTTTTCCAATGATACTGTTCTTATTATTGGGAAATGCTATT
The DNA here is from genome assembly GCA_017165825.1 of Hepsetus odoe. Taxonomy (NCBI): domain Eukaryota; kingdom Metazoa; phylum Chordata; class Actinopteri; order Characiformes; family Hepsetidae; genus Hepsetus; species Hepsetus odoe. The sequence continues at coordinate 17,141,831 of CM029368.1, forward strand.
CACTCTGGATAAGAGCATCTGCTAAATATTTCTCTTCACTGGAACTAAGGGGCTTAGTCAAAAAAAATGACATTATGCACTCAGGCAGTAAATGTTATCCTGGCATCCACCAAAGCCAGACTTATCAATGGGACACTTTTGGATTTTCAACACTTTAACAAACCTATGGTGTGTACACGAATAGGGGCAAAGGTTAGAGATCGGGATCCGAGATTAAAAGGTTGTGGGTACCAATCCCGGACCAGTGGGTTAACCTGGGAAACCCTTGAACAAAGTACAGCTCCACTGCTGCTAGATTCAAAAGCTACCCACTGCTACACTGTGTTTATGGGTTAAATGCAGAGGGAGCATTTTGAGTTATTTGCGCTGAGTGCTGTGCTATGGTGAGTTCACAATGACAACATAGACTATTTGAGGTAATAGCACTTTGTCACTACTTGTTAAAATTATTTTAATTACTGTTTATCCCATTAAAACCTGAGCTAGGGTCAGCGGTGGCCTAGTGGTTAAGGAGTTGCCCCTGCATCGGAAGATTGTGGGTTCAATTCCCTCACCAGTAGGTTGCCCTGAGGTACCCTTGAGCAAGGTACCGTCCCTGTCACTGCTCCCTGGGCGCTTTCAATAGCTGCCCACTGCTGCACGGTGTTTGCATGGGTTAAATGCAGAGGTCCAGTTTCGTTGTGGTTCACTGTGTACTGTGCTGTGACCTCGCAATGACAAGGGCTGTCACTTTCACTTTTCACTATACACGGTTTAAAGATATTGTACATGGGATGTTTAGTTTTGTCCTCAGTAATTCAAAAATCATACTGGAACACCTTAATATCTAAACGTGTACAACCAAACAAAACACACACCACATTGTCTTTGAGATAACAAAACACAACTGATTTTGGTTTGAATCAGTCAAAGCCATTTATTGGATCTTAATAAAAGAAACTGTCGACATCTTATCGGTACTTCTCAGAGAGAGCCAGAGCCAGGGCAGCGAGGAATTTGTCCATAGCCACGTGCACCTCAGGGGTGAAGTCATCGGGGAATTGGATGGCCAGAACCACGAGCAGGTTGTGGGACAGGATCTACCAAAAACAAGGGCATGATTTAAAAAAACTGTAGGCAGAAAATAATGGTGGGATTTTAAAAAAGTCAATTTACTTTGAAATTAGCAGGGTCAACACGCAGCTGGAAGGCGTGAAGCTCGCTGAGACTGAGCATTCCGTTGGTCAGGTCATCGATTTTCTTAACAGCCTCTTCCACACCAGACATCACGGTTTTTCCGTGCTTCCTCACAGGGGCAGAGCCAGGGCTCAAGTCCTTCCAGTGGGAGAAGTAGGTCTTGGTTTGTGGATAGACAGTCAGCATCCTGTGCAAATACATTTACACATGTCATTCTGTTGAATCCAGAGCGATATCAATTTCCTTATTACAAGGAACAAATTGGGCTTGGTTAGGAACCCAGAGGTAGGCAGGATTTCAATCTTGGTCTATGCCGTGAAGAACTGAGGTGTGAGCCTAAGTTCAGAACTTTTTCTAAGCCAGAAATCAAACAAAGTCGTCAGCGAAGCACTTTAATGACGGGTTCGAGCAGTCGTGGTCCAATTTGTTCATCCCAACCTCGGACTTAAAAAAGCTAAAACATTTCACGCTTTCTTTTAAAATTTGTTTATTTCCAACTTATTAATTTTTTTTTTTTTTTTTTTTTTTTTTTTACCAATATTTCCTCTCGTTGTCTTCTGTTTCTCTGCCTTTATAGTTTCACCAACAATAAACAACAGTCTAGGCTTCCATCTTTATTTGCTAACAGGATATCAAGGTTGGCTCCCTTCAAATTTTTAATTAAAAGTTAAACTTTTTGCAGGTGCGGCTAATTGCTGTTTTTTGGGTCCAGATTTAGGTCAACGAGGTCTGTGAATTCAGCAGTGTAAGACAAAGGCAAAAGTAAAGGGATTTTTACTCTTTGTATCAGCGAGTATCCTGCCACTAGACATCCACCACCCTGATATATATGGAGACTGGCGTGAATAATAAACAGAAAGATAAGATGGATGAATCAAGCTCCTTACCTAGAAACAGCATCGGTACCGATCTCTTCAGCTTTCGGGGCGATCTTAGCCCAGAAGCCTCTGACGGCATCCTTGTCCTTAGCAGAGAGACTCATGTTGAAAGAGTGGCTCAGAAATGAACTTCTGAAAAATGAGCCACAAAATCGGCCTTTTATACCACAACCCCCGGGTTGACACACCCGGGGCACACCTCGAAAACTTGGATGCATTCCAAAGATAAAAGTTTATACTATGTTGCAGTTGGCAGAGATAAGATACTTGGTCACTCCTTGGATTGTTGTGTTTTTTTTGTGGAGAACCTACATTATTATATTTCTTATGGGGCGCATGGGGTCATAGTGACCCCATGCACCCCATAAGAACACTTTTTGCATGTTAAAAGGACATCAGTGTGTACACCACTGTCTTGTTATGTTATTGCATCATTGATGGTTTATGAACAGAAAAACATCTATAAAATATCTACAAACGTTTTATTCTTCAACTAAAACTAATAAACTTTAATGTTAATTTGATCTAGATAAGAAATATGTAAAAAGAGAATTAAAGAATCTCTAAAGATGGATTACTTGCGTATTTTTGAAGCTGCATTAAATTGGCTTGTTCAACTGAAATATCTTATACATTGTTTAATCAGTAAAAATATCTGCGAATGGAATATGCTATTTTCAAGTGATGAAACACATGGTCAAGATCTAGAGACCCCTTAGGATCTCTGACATTGCATTTTTCCTTTATGCTAAAAACTTACTGGAAATACAGCATCGCACAGGAGCATTTTCTGCTGAATAAACAAACTGGTAGAATTAATGTGTGTGTGCGTAAGATCGTGTATGGTGCATTTAAAATATATATGATCAGCTGAGCGTCCCAGTAGGCCCACAGACCGACAGACTAATTTATACTGATTTCTAAGTGTGACTCTTTAGTTTTGGTAGTTTAGTATATGATATGGGACTTCTTTACAAAGTTTAAATTAATGATATATTTCAGCTCAGTGCCTTACGTTTAACCTTTACATTCTGTGTGTGTAGGTTAATTATCGGCTAGTTCCCCCTGTAATCGCGTTGAAAAGTCTACATTCGTATCTGATCAGAATGGTTCACGATGTCATGACTAAACCCAACCCAAGTAGCTTTTTACCAATCAGCTAGGTTTGAGGGCGGTGGGCCTGTGAATATATAAGTCGCCCACATGGGTTCTAAGTTTACGGAGTACTTCATATCAGGACCAATAGAAAACTCAAAAAATCAGCAACATGGTCGAGTGGACAGATTTCGAGCGCGCTACCATCAAGGACATCTTCTCCAAAATTGATTACGAATCCGTCGGACACAACGCTGTTGGAAGGTACGTTAGTGTAAACTATTTTTAGTATTGATCTACATGAATGACGTCCGTTGTAATTCACTATTTTCACTGAACCATTTTAAATACACAGATGTCTTGTCGTGTACCCCTGGACCCAGAGGTACTTTGCCAAGTTTGGAAACCTGTACAACGCCGCTGCCATCATGGGAAACCCCTTGGTTGCTGCTCATGGTGTTGTGGTTCTCAAAGGGATGGAAAAGGCTGTGCAGAACATGGACAACATCAAGGCTGTCTACGCTGACCTGAGCACGCTGCACTCTGAGAAACTGCACGTGGACCCCGACAACTTCAGGGTGAGTCCTGCTGGGGATGATTATTATATATGCACGATTCATTATTAAACGTTGACTCCTGATCTTTCCCTTACATCTGTTAATTTTTTTCCCTCACCCAGCTGTTGGCTGACTGTCTTACCATCGTCGTTGCGTCACAATTGGGCGCTGGATTCACAGCTGATGTGCAGGCAGCTTTCCAGAAGTTCTTGGCTGTTGTGACCGCCGCCCTCAGAAAGCAGTACCACTAGACGCTGAATGGGCCGTCAGACAGAAATGATCATCAGAGTTTTAATTTTCATTAAAAAAACGGAGATGTTAGTAATGCAAATAAACATGACCAAATTGGACATGTGTCTTGTTTTTATTATTGTGTTTGGTACAGTGGGAGTAATATTGCTACTTTACTACATATTAAAGTTATTTTAAAATAATGTTCCTACATTACTTTAGATGGCTTCTGTCTGTACCTTTTATTTAAAGTGTTAAGTCGTCTTCATCTGTGTCTATTCAAAACAGGCTATGAGTACTCTAAGAGGTGTTAAAATATTCTGTTGTTGTTACATGTTTAAAGTGATGGGTCATGCCATATTATTTAATATAATGATGCAGTCCAGGACCCTATTTTATTTATGGTGATCCATTCCAGATAAATGATTTGGATAGGAATTAAACCAAAGCCTTCCATAAATACAGATAATCCTGGAAAGAGCAAAGCTTGCTGTGGAAACCTTTTTATTGTTTAATATATTGTGTATGTGCCTTTTAAAGCTTTATTTAAAATATTAACAAATATATCCCTGAATTAATAAGATTGCAGAATGTGTTAATAAGATGGAAGGAGTATTTGATGAAAAAAAAAGTATGAGGACAAGAGAAGGTTAGATCACAAGAGAATCACGAGCAAGGACTTGCAGCAGATTATCAAGGTGAGGTAAGAGAAGCTATGAAAAGAATGAAAACTTGCTGTTGGTACAGGTGACATACATGTGATAGTTGGAGGTGTTTAGGAGAGTGCAATAGAATATCTAACCAGAATTTTTAACACAATCTTAAAAGGGAGAGGATGCCTAAGGCGGGAAGAAGAAGTATACTAATGTGGATTTCAAGAATAAGCATTACACACAAAGCTGTGGAAAATGTACAGCCACAGCTTGAAGTTAAGAGTAGGGGAAGCCAGGTTAAGATGAGAGGTGATTCGTAATAAGTAGCAGTATGACTTCAAGCCAAGAAAGAGCACAACAGCTGAAGTGTTTGCTCTTAGGATGTTGTTAGAGAAGTATAGAGAAGGTCAGATGGAGTTGCACTATGTCTTTGTGTATTTAGGGAAAGCAAATGAGAGGGTGAATGAGGGTGTCAGGAGTGGAAGAGAAGTCAGAATTTTGGATATTGGATATGCCAAATAAATTTGACCAAAACATTTAAGGCAGACACAATACAGCATGACAGAAAAGATTGCAGTGCAGTCAACAAAAATTAGAGACAGTGGTGAGTATGAACAGAATAACGTGTTAGACACTGTATTAGCATTAGGTGATTAAAGTGCAAAACATATATGAGGTTACAAAGTAAAAATAACAGCAATGGTAAAGTAAACACATGACATAAATTCGAAGAATATGTCCTTGAAAAAGAATCTGTCTTTGGGTGCAATTTTTGTGTTCAGAAGAACAGTTCAGTTTGTGCTAGTGTGTTGAGGGGTAAGAAAATTAAAACTTCAGGGCCATGCTTGTGGGTAAATTTTAGGTGGAGTTCATTTCTGGTTCAGGGCTCTGATGGCCTTTTGTATCATGTTAGCATGGGCTTTCTGTACACCAAGAACATGATTATAAGTGTGAGTGGCACAAGGATAAGTAGTTGTAGTTTTTCAGCTTGCTGGGTGCTCAGAGAGATGGTAAAGATATCTGGAAAAAACATCTGCCAGCAGTTCGACACATCCTCTGACCATTTGGACAAGTAGCAGCCTTCTGTGGGTGGACTCCACACAGAGATCTTTTCATATCATCCCTGGTCAGGCAGAGCAGCTGGTCAGTAGGTAGTGATAGTCTTTTCATATGCCTTATCATTCTGTGCATTGAATCATGCATAGAAGTGATTAAAACAATTTGAAAGATACTTAATTAATGTTTTTTTTTAGTTCTTTTTAGGGGTGCCAACAATTATAACAACCAAAACTCAGAGAAATGTAATAATTCCCAGTTAATTGTTTATTTTACTGGTCTCTTAGTATTCAATGACTAAGGGAATTCACCTGACACCTCCTATTTATGCAACAGTGGAACATTTTATGTTTTTTTTCTAACACTGTTTCTGCTGGTTGCCCTTGCAGAAAACTGCATGACATGAAAATAATTAAATATAAAAAGAAATGAAATACACATAATTGTAAACGTAAAACACTTTATAGTACCAAAAGTTTAATTGACCCAATGCCGTTTATCAATTGCAAACTCCTCTTATGCTGTGCATTTAGATATCAAGTCAAGTCAAGTAGGTTGTCATAGATTGTAATGATTTGAACACAATTCAAATGAAAGCAAAAATTGTATTAGTATTGTTTTTTAGAATTTTGAAAGTTTGGCCAACATTTAAGTAAGGCTATGACATTTATTCATTCACATGATCTAAATCAAGATAAAACATATTATTATGCCATATCCCAAAATTAATCAAAGGAGGTTGTTTTGTAGTCACCTCAGTAAAATGTGACTGACATGCTCATACATACACAGTAAAATCAACGTTGTTAAAATAATGTTTAAGTTCATGTCAAAGCTAGTTTTTAACATGTTCTTTTTAAACAGGAAAACTGTACATTGTAAATTGTAGTGAATATTTTTTGGGAATAAAAATGACACTGAACAGTATTGAGAAAACACTTACATTATATAATGTTACACTTATTCTGTTGTTTGTAATTCACACTTTATAACTTTTAATACCTCTGTTATTTGTACTTTAACAATCAACCCCACAAGTTGATTATGGTTATTCACATTTGGAGGAAAAGGAACACTATGTTGTCACCATTTCTTATTACAAAACATCTGCTTTTATTCTGTGTTGACGAAGTTAAATTCTTGCAAAAAGGAATCTCATGTCACCCTTGTTATATAAACATAGTAAACTCATCTGTAGGACGTGTATGTTGTTCTCAGTAATGCTCAATCTGCATTCTCAAGAAACACCAAAATAATCTTTAAAAAGTTTTATTTTTAGTTTGAAACATTCAAGAACATTATTTCCATCACATTTCGAAATACTGTTCGTGTTGACTTCTTTCTTCGATCCTAATAAAACAAACTGCCGACTGCTTATCGGTACTTCTCAGAGAGAGCTAGAGCCAGGGCATTGAGAAACTTGTCCATAGCCACGTGCACCTCAGGGGTGAAGTCATCGGGAAACTGGATGGCCAGGACCACGAGAAGGTTGTGGGACAGGATCTACCAAAAAAAAAGCATGATATAAACACTGTAGGCAGAAAATTGTGGTGGGGTTAAAAAAACAAAAACACTAACTCAACATACTTTGAAATTAGCAGGGTCAACACGCAGCTGGAAGGCGTGAAGCTCGCTGAGACTGAGCATTCCGTTGGTCAGGTCATCGATTTTCTTAACAGCCTGTTCCACACCAGACATCACGGTCTTTCCGTGCTTCCTCACAGGGGCAGAGCCAGGGCTCAAGTCCTTCCAGTGGGAGAAGTAGGTCTTGGTCTGCGGGTACACAGTCAGCATCCTGTGCAAATACATATGGAGTTGACATTCAGCACTGAAGAGAGACTGACATGAATAATAAACAGAAAGATAAGATGGAGCAATCTCCTTACCTAGAAACAGCATCGGTACCGATCTCTTCAGCTTTCGGGGCGATCTTGGCCCAGAAGCCTCTGACGGCATCCTTGTCCTTAGCAGAGAGACTCATGGTTTCAGAGTGGCTCAGAAATGAACTTGTGAAAACGAGCCAAAAAATCGGCCTTTTATACCTCAACCCCCGGGCTGACACACCCGGAGCACGCCTCGAAAACTTGGATGCATTCCAGAGATTAAAGATAAGACTATGCTGCAGGTGCTTGGCAGAGATAATACTGCTAATAAATGTCTATTGTATTTTTCGTGTTTCGTGTTCGTGTATGTTTCGTGTTTTCATGAGTAGTTCAAAAATCAGAAAAATATAGAAAAGCATTATGTTGTTCTAATTTAATTTAAATAACTTTTTCTTTTGCATTTTATTAGTTTTGCCAGCTGTATTGTGTCAGTTCATTTGACATTTGCCAAACTGTTAAAACTGACAACAAAACAAATACTTTTTCTTTTTCAGTGTGAGGATAGGAATTCTAGAAAACTTTTTATTGTTCATGACTTTGAAACAGAGTATTTCGAAATGTATTAGAAACATACAGTCATGTAAAATATAATGGCACTGAAAGAAAAATAATGTAATTTTAATTTAATGAACAACATATAATATCGACAAATTTCGGCAAGAATGGCATTATCAAAAGCATTTATTCATTTATGAAAAAATAATTCTTTCATTACTGAACCCAACCCAAGTAAGGTCTAACCAATCAGTTCGGTCTGGGGTGGTGGGTCTATGGGTATATAAGTTGCCGATCTCGTTCTTGGTTAACAATTTTTTTTTTCTCGTCAGGGCACGTAGAAACAAAATCAGCACCATGGTTGAGTGGACAGATTTCGAGCGCGCTGCCATCAAGAACATCTTCTCCAAAATTGATTACGAATCCGTCGGACACAACGCTGTGGGAAGGTACGTTGATGCAATTAATATATAATTTGGGTAAATTAACCAAAGTTGCAGGTAAATAAACATCCTATAGTATTTTCTGACTACTTTTCGTATTACACAGATGTCTTGTCGTGTACCCCTGGACCCAGAGATACTTTGCCAATTTTGGAAACCTGTACAACGCCGCTGCCATCATGGGAAATCCCTTGGTTGCTGCTCATGGCGTTGTGGTTCTCAATGGTCTGGAAAAGGCTGTGCAGAACATGGACAACATCAAGGCTGTCTACGCTGACCTGAGCACGCTGCACTCTGAGAAACTGCACGTGGACCCCGACAACTTCAGGGTGAGTCCAGTTGGGGATGATTATAATATACCTCACTTGTTGTGTATCATTAGGGATCAAACGCTGACACGTGATAATTATTATTTTTCCTCATACAGCTGTTGGCTGACTGCCTTACCATCGTCGTTGCCTCTAAACTGGGCGCTGGATTCACAGCTGATGTGCAGGCAGCTTTCCAGAAGTTCCTGGCTGTCGTAACCGCTGCCCTCAGAAAACAGTACCACTAGACGCTGAATGGGCCGTCTGACAGAAAAGTTTTCATTTTAAACTGTAATTGTCATTAAAGCAAATAAACACCATTACATTCGATGCTTGGTTTGTGTTTTTGACTGTGTGAAAACGAACAGCTCAAATGTTTAACTGCACCTAATCTCTATATTGCATAGTAGATCTTTGCAACTTTCCAAAATATTAAAAGAATAAAAATAGCATAACTTTGAGAAGTAATTGTTCTCTATCCATATTTTAGCTTCCGCAAAACCAAGTCAGGCTGAAAAAACCTTTTTTCTTGCTTATCCTTTCAATCATTTGACATTATTACATTACATTTCATTTAAACTATAAGAATGGAAAGAAAATACTTTATCTCGAATGAAACCCAATTTTCTTAAACATATGTTTGCTGGAACTGTTAAAACTCTACTCATTTAATCATAGTGCAAGCATTTTTTACAATGTTAACAGTTCTGAGTCTTATCCTTTCAGTGTGAAAAGTAAGTCTTGTTCTGGGGTAGAACTAAACTACTAGAACTAAAACCAGTTGAACCACTGTGTAAGGACCTTAATCCACAGTAGTTTCTGGAAGGCTTTCTCTTTCACTTATCAACATATGTCACTCTGGATAAGAGCATTAGGTAAATGCTATAAATGTAAAATCTCTTCATTTTAAGGGGTGAACTTAGTGCAATGCCTTTGATGGCATTCTTGTCATTGGCAAATAGGGTCATTATTACACACTGGTTAAAAAGTGAATTTCAATTAATGCCTGCCAAAATTTGTATTCTTCATGTTTTACACAAATAACTCTATTATAACACTATTTTTAGGAAAGTATACTGTTCCTGTTATAGTCAAATCAAGTTGAGTCAATTTTTTTATTTAGCCATTTTCACTACTGACGCTATCCAAAGCCACTTTGCACAATCTGAATATGAGCGAACAACCCAAGGGTGACAGAGACAAAGGATTTAATACTCACAACAGACACCCATCATTCTCTGTCGTACACCTAATTGCAAATAAGGAAAACTGAATCTTAAAAAGGTGGCAAACAAAAACTAAGATGCAGAAATGATCAGTAGACTATATAGGTAGCAGTAGTAGGATGAGTCTGTAAATAAAAGCTGCATATTCATTCAACTCATTCAGTTGATTTGTAGCAGCTTTGTTTGGGTGTAGTGGTAGGGTACTTACCTACGGACCTCTGGATCAAGAAATCCCTGGTTCGAATCCCACCTCTACCACCAGTGGGTTCCTGAGCAAGACCCTTAACCCTGAGTTGCTCCAGGGGGACTGTCCCTGTAATTAGGACATGTTTGCTGTCCTAATGACAGTTGCTCTGGATATAGAGCATCTGCTAAATGCCATAAATGTAAATTATTGGCAGCACATTTAGGTTTTCCATAAGGACTACAGGTGAGCCAGATACGTCAATGATGGTTGACATGGTCTAGAGTAGAGGTGATAAAAGTACTGAAAGATGACACTAACCTTAAGGTGATGATGATAATGATGATTAATATTATTATTATTATTGTTGTTGTTATATTTTCAAGGACAGGATCATTTTTCATCTGGAAAAAAGAAAGCAGTTCTTTTGAAACTAATGGGGTATAAAGTAATAATGTAAAAAGTGCAAAATGACTCTGGCAGGCATGGCAATAACAGCCTAGTTAAATAGACAGTGTCACAAACATGAGGACATCCTTAGACTATGGTGCCCACTTCATATTCAAGAAACATTCTCAAGATCACATTACAGTGATCCTGTAAGGATGGTAGGTTGGTCCCAGATCTTCAACTTTTATCTAATGGGTAATTTTTTATCACAGAGAGCCTGACTTGCCAGATATGTTTTCAGTCAGACACTGAGTTCCTGTCTGAGTCCTGAATGTTAACTTTGTATGGAACAGCTTAACTCTGTGGTGCAGTTTTCAGGAATCTGAGAAACAGTAAGTAATCATCCATGAGTTTTTTACATAGTGTTTACAATATTGTGCTGATATCTAATTTCCTGGCTTGAGTGGGGTATTTACATGGCCAGATAAAAGAGATGTCGACATTTGTTTAGGTTAATTAATGGAACATCCTGAAATAACATAACAGCAGTCCAATCACGTTTAAATTTTTTCTCCACACAGTGGAGTCTTTGGTTCCTCTCCGCAGTAGTCGTCTGGCTTTAACTTCTATTACTGTAACCTGTCTACCATCTACCACCAATGTAAAGTGCCTTGGGGCAACTCTGTTGTAAAAGGCGCGATATAAGAATAAATTTAATTGATTTGAATAAATGCATTATTCTGAACCATATATGGAAAGAAAGACGTTGTGGGTCGGTGGGGGGAGTACTTCGAAGACCTCCTTAATTCCACCAACATGCCTTCCGAGGAGGAAGCAGAGCCTGGGGACATAGAGGTGGACTCTTCCATCTCTGGGGTCGAGGTTGCCAAGGTGGTCAAAAAGCTCCTTGGTGGCAGGGCTCCGGGAGTGGATGAGATCCGCCCAGAGTTCCTCAATACTCTGGATGTTGTAGGACTGTCATGGCTGACACGCCTCTGCAACATCGCATGGACATCAGGGACGGTGCCTCTGGATTGGCAAACCGGGGTGGTGGTCCCCCTCTTTAAGAAAGGGGACCGGAGGGTGTGTTCCAATTATCGAGGGATCACACTTCTCAGCCTCCCGGGGAAAGTCTATTCAGGGGTCCTGGAAAGGAGGGTCCGTCGGATAGTCGAACCTCAGATCCAGGAGGAGCAATGTGGTTTTCGTCCAGGTCGTGGAACAGTGGACCAGCTCTACACCCTTGGCAGGGTCCTGGAGGGTGCATGGGAGTTTGCCCAACCAGTTTACATGTGCTTTGTGGACTTGGAGAAGGCATTCGACCGTGTCCCTCGGGGGCTCCTGTGGGGGGTACTCCGGGAGTATGGGGTATCGGATTCCCTGTTAAGGGCTGTCCGGTCCCTGTACAACCGGTGTCAGAGCTTGGTCCGCATTGCCGGCAGTAAGTTGGACCTGTTCCCGGTGAGGGTTGGACTCCGCCAGGGCTGCCCTTTGTCACCGATCCTGTTCATAACTTTTATGGACAGGATTTCTAGGCGCAGCCAGGGCGTTGAGGGGGTCCGGTTTGGTGGGCTCAGGATTGGGTCTCTGCTTTTTGCAGATGATGTTGTCCTGTTGGCCTCATCATGCCGTGACCTTCAGCACTCTCTGGATCGGTTCGCAGCCGAGTGTGAAGCGGCTGGGATGAGAATCAGCACCTCTAAATCTGAGGCCATGGTCCTCAGTTGGAAAAGGGTGGAATGCCCTCTCAGGATTGGGAGTGAGACCTTGCCCCAAGTGGAGGAGTTTAAGTATCTCTGAATCTTGTTCACGAGTGAGGGTAAAATGGAGCGGGAGATCGACAGGCGGATCGGGGCAGCTTCTGCAGTGATGCGGGCTCTGCGTCGGTCCGTCATGGTGAAGAAGGAGCTGAGCCAAAAGGCAAAGCTCTCAATTTACCGGTCGATCTACGTTCCTACCCTCACCTATGGTCACTCCTGTGGGTAGTGACCGAAAGAACGAGATCGCGAATACAAGCGTTCGAAATGAGTTTCCTCCGCAGGGTGTCTGGACTCTCCCTTAGAGATAGGGTGAGAAGCTCAGTCATCCGGGAGGGGCTCAAAGTAGAGCCGCTGCTCCTCCGCATCGAGAGGAGTCAGATGAGGTGGCTCGGCATCTGATTAGGATGCCCCCTGGACGCCTCCCTGGTGAGGTGTTCCGGGCACGTCCCACCGGAAAGAGACCCCGGGGAAGACCCAGGACACGCTGGAGAGACTATGTCTCTCGGCTGGCCTGGGAACGCCTTGGGATCCGCCCGGAGGAGCTGGAAGAAGTGGCCGGAGAGAGGGAAGTCTGGGCATCCCTGCTGGAGCTGCTGCCCCCGCGACCCGACCTCGGATAAGCGGAAGAAAATGGATGGATGGATATATGGAAAGTGTGTTTCTTGACTTTTTTAAAGCACTATTTTAAAGACAAAAGAAAGACCATTCTAGTAATATTTTCTGTATGTGCATAAAAAAAAAAGATCAGAGTCAATGGTTACATCGATACAATGGTTACAGTGTGATTTTTCACAGTTAACACAGGTGTAACTGAGAAAGTAGCATGATGTATTAATGTGTAGTATTAAAGTATTTGTTTGACATTTGTTTCTGGCATCTACAGCAGTTCCAAAAAGTTGCAAACCTTTTAGAAATGTCAATATTTTAATCTAAATTTGACATGAAACATTGTTAGATTTTCATAGAAAGCATAAAAAGAAAACGACAATCCAGTTAAACAAATAAGACAATATATCATATTTGACATTTAAGGAAAATGATCCAATATTGAGTAGTTGTTAGTTGTAAAAGAATGTGAGTATCTAGAGTATCTTCTAGCAATTAGAAATGGTCAGCTGCTTCCTGGCCAGGAAGGCTGCCATCATTGATGGAACAAGAGTTCTTAGTTGTTCTTGCAAATTCTAAATGCAAAATATAAAGATATTACCCTTATCGTTGAGTATTTCGGGTACCATCTTCACCTTTATGCATTAAATTAACGCTTATTATTTACGCACACTTCACTACCTAAATTTTAAAAAAATCATACGTTTTCTCTCAATGTAATCTGGCAGACTTTTAACTTGATGTGTAGTAGAATTTTAGTGGCAAGGATCTACTAGCAACTCTTAATTAAAATCTAGGTTTTTGTAGTGTGAGACTTGTGAAGAGCATCTGTGAAATGTAAATGGACAACATTTTTGGACGGGTACTGGCGGCTTTAGTGCCTGAGGAAATACTAAAGCCGAGAGATAGTTGCAAAAAGAAATTGGTTCATACAAAGTAAACGCCGAACTGCCCTTTCTAACCATTTGCCCAACACTGACCATGACTTTGGGGCTCAGATGCGTGTTGTTCACCCTGCTGGTATCATGTTCCTCTATTCCTTGGAACACACTCATGTTTCCTAGCTAGTTTGGTGCAATTTAAAGTTTATCCTTCCTGTCAAGTTTAATAAACCAATATGGCTTTAGCATGCATTGTGGTTTAGCCATGTGGTTTAGTTTTTTACTAAACTAATCTCATATTTCCTATGATAACTTTTGAACATGCCAGTTGCATTTAAGAATGAAATTCCTTCCTTCTTTCCTTCCTTCGATGAAACTTCAAGGTGTAAGTTTTTCAAAAAATGATACCATGTTAATTGTAACTCCATTTATTTAATTAGTTTACAGCAAGACAACTGCCTGTTTTGCAAAAGATCTTTTTTGAACTGCATAGAGCATAAATACATCAAGTTGTTTAAAAAAATTTCAAATTAAAAATTAAATTAAATGCTATCAAAGCACCCTCTTGTGGTTACACAGAGAACATCCTGCACGTTTAAGCCAAACAAAGCCAAAGTTAATGTTAATATAATAAAAAAAAGGGGGAAGGGTTTAAATATAACGCAACAAAATTGTCATTAGAGTTATAGAACTCTAACTGATAGAAAAATCCCTTTATAAAGATTTTGCTTTAAGAAACAATCAGTTATTAGCTTGGATATCAAGATGCATGGTTTCACTAAGCATCGCAGGCTTTGATTTAGGAATAATCAAAGTCTTTATGGATAATCATAGTCTTTAGAATTAATAAAAGGAATGTGGCATGTTTTTTTATTCCCAGATGAAAAGCCCTTATATTCTTGATTACCTAACCTTTTAAAATTCATCTGGTCATCAGACAATGGACCACAAGTAAGTGCAGCAGGTTTTGAGCCACAACAATTTGCTTTCCAAGTACTGTCCTCACATAACCTATGATAAGGGTGAATTTCTATCACCTCAAAAAAAAGTTAACATGAACATTACTGCTGTGTTTCTATTTTTAATGTGAATATATATATATATATATATATCTGCTGAAGACATGTGCACATTTTATCTTGATGCTCCACATTTGGGTCTCATCTAGATAAGTCTTCTACGAATTTCTGGAGCAGTGATCTTCTGACATCTGTCCCTTTTTGAGCAAAGGTAAGGCTAGGAATGTTTTTTTTTTAGGAATGGGAACTTTGGGTCAAAAGAAGTGATTTCTCAGTAATCTCAGTAATAAAACTTGTGACTATTAACTATACAATAAAAATTCTACATTGTTTTATCCTTCTTCTCAGATTATTGATAGGTATATAGCTTTATGTTAACTGCTAAACATAAATAATGTTAAGACACTGTTTTTAAGAACAAAATGAAATTATTTACAATGATTAAATCAAACAGCAAAACTGACATGTTCCACAACACTGTTTTAAATTATTTATTTGGATTAAAAAAGTTATTAAAATTGGCTTTATTGCGACCTCTGTTGCATGACTAATACACTGCACCAGCTTGATATTTAATGAATTGACCCATTTTGTAAAGGTGATTAAAGTCTTAGTGTTTAAAGAGGTTAATTATCCCAATTATTTAATGAATCAAAGTAAGTCAAGTAAAAAAGAGAAAAGATGAGATAATGAGATAATAAGTAATAAATAAGATATTAAGATTAAAAGATCATGTTTTAAACCTGGTATCAAGAGATCTCAGTAACCTAACTAATCTCGATAAAAAAGCAAATCTCAATAAATAAAGTCAATTTTACTTAAATAGGATATATCCCATTATTACAATTTTTAACAGTATTTGTTTGACGATTTTAACGTTTGACGATTTTCCTTTCATGTGTCCATCACTTGGGTGTATACTTTTGAGTTGTTTTGTTATGCATTTAATGTTTATTTCACTGTTTATTTCACTGTTCCAGTAGGAACATGTGGTTTGTCAAGGTTTTAGAACAGAAAAAGAACATGCCATGTTCATATCGACTAAAGCCATGCACTCAGTTTATCTTGATGGTCCACCCTGCGTGTCATCTAGATAAGTCTATGACATTCTGGAGCAGTACTCTTCTCATATATGTCCCTTTTGAGCAAATGTAAGGCTAGGCAAGCTTTTACTGTGGAAAGTAATTATTTCTCAGTAATCATTTAGAAGGATAAACTCTTAAATGAAATTTTAAATGAAAAGAAGTATCCTGTTTATTTTTTCATTTAGATTGCTGCTCTTTAAAGTACCCTTCTTAGTTAGTGAAATCCATTCAGCCTTGGCATGAATTTTGGTTTAGTCTAGTAGTTTAATTAAAAAAAATAATGATTTATTTAACTAATAAAATACTGTGGTTAATTTATATATATATATTCCTTCATCTTTACAACCCAGCCACTAGGGATGCACAAGCCAGTGTATTTCTTCGTGCCGGTCCCAAGCCCGGGTAAATGAGGAGGGTTACTTCAGGAAGGGCATCCGGTGTAAAACTTTGCCAAGTCAATATGCGGACAACGATACAGAATTCCATACCGGATCGGTCGAGGCCCGGGTTAACAACGACCGCCACCAGTGCTGTTAGCCTACAGGGTGCTGGTGGAAATTGGACTACTGTTGGCCAAAGAAGAAGAAGAAGAGGAGGAAGGCATGTCCAGAGGGAGAAGGAGAGGAGAGTGGAAGTGAGAGTAGGGACTTTGAATGTTGGCAGCATGACTGGTAAAGGTAGAGAATTAGCTGATATGATGGAGAGAAGGAAGGTTGATATTTTGTGTGTGCAAGAGACTAGATGGAAGGGTAGTAAGGCCAGGTGTATTGGAGGGGGGGTTTAAACTGTTCTACCATGGTGTGGATAGAAGGAGGAATGGAGTAGGTGTTATCCTGAAGGAAGAGTATGTGGAGAGTGTTTTGGAAGTGAAGAGGGTTTCAGGGAGGGTGATGAGTTTGAAGCTGGAAGTTGAAGGTGTGATCATGAATGTTGTTAGTGCTTATGCTCCACAAGTTGGTTGTAAGATGAAAGAGAAGGAAAAATTCTGGAGTGAGTTAGATGAAGTGATAGAGAGTGTACCCAGGGGAGAGAGAGTGATGATTGGTGCAGATTTTAATGGTCATGTTGGTGAAGGGAACAGAGGTGATGAGGAGGTGATGGGTAGGCATGGTGTCAAGGAGAGGAATGCTGAAGGTCAGATGGTTGTAGATTTTGCAAAAAGGATGGAAATGGCTGTAGTTAATACTTATTTTAAGAAGAGGGAGGAGCACAGGGTGACATATAAGAGTGGAGGAAGACGCTCACAGGTGGATTATATTCTTTGCAGGAGGGTCAGTTTGAAAGAGATCAGAGACTGCAAAGTAGTGACAGGGGAGAATGTAGCTAAACAGCATAGGATGGTGGTCTGTAGGATGACCTTGGAGGTCAAGAAGAGGAGGAAAGTGAAGGCAGAGTCGAGGATCAAGTGGTGGAAGCTGAAGGAGGAGGACTGTAAGGTGGAATTCAGGCAGGAGTTAACACGGGCACTGGGAGGTGTTGAAGTGCTACCGGATTGCTGGGAAACTACTGCAGAAGTGATAAGGCAGACGGCTAGAAATGTACTTGGTGTGACATCTGGAAGGAAGAAAGAGGATAAGGAAACCTGGTGGTGGAACCAAGAAGTCCAGGAGTGTATTCAAAAGAAGAGGGAGTGACGGATTGTAGCTTGATTTTACTTACTTACTTATTTTATATATACGCATATATTCTCTGTTCTCTGTTCTCATCTGAGTAACACTTTCTTTGCACGTTAAAAACACCCAAACAAGGTCATAGTCTTAGATTAGGTGTCTCCACCGGAGGCCTTGGAGCTCCCAGAGACAGATAAAAAGGCACACTCTGAACTGTGCAAGTTAGAGAGAGAAAGGATTCAACATAGAGAGGAACACTGACCAGTCCTTTGAACATCTTGCAAGAACTCTGTTACTCATCTGTTAATAAACTGGGATATAGCTTAAAACCTCTTCGCCTCATCACTGACTCCTCGAACCTCGGTTCTCAATCGGAGAATCCAACAGTTGGCGTCACGAACAGGATTGACTTGAGGAACGGACGGGAAAATAGCAACACGGTTGACCAAGAGTCAGGCAGGAACAGAAGTGCTGACACTTTGACAGAGGTAAGGCCTCCTACTGTCTTAATCTGCTGCTGGGTTGAGGATAACTGCTGTGTGTAAAAAGCATACTCCCTCCTCTGCAAGCTCAATCTAGAAAGGAGTCTGTGGTGAAGATTCGAAGATTCAAACAATTTTGTAATAAGTAACGTAAAATTTGTGAATCTGTCATAATGTGGGGAAAGAAAAAATCAACAAATACTGATGTGGTGGTGCCGGACGTTGATGAGGATCACATGATCAGTAGTCTCAATGTGTATATAAAAGGTTTGTTGAACCTGAAAGAGAATGAACAGAAAATTGTGGAAAAGTATGAGGTTAATGCTGATGTCAGAGGTATCTGGTCTTTGGATGTGATTCGTAAAGCTTGGGGTAAAACTCAGCTTATGAAGAAGAGTGAAAAAAAGTTGAAATGGACACTTGTTGTGCTGGGTCAGCTCAGACGCAGGAGTGAGATGATGCGAAAAACTAAAGCTGATAGAGAGTCAAGGGCCACTCAGTCCAGATTGACTGCTTTGGTCGAAGAAATACGGAGAAAGAACACTGAGGTTCTGAGAAAGGACGCTGAGGTCCAACTAAAGAACGCTGAGGTTCTGAAAAAAGATGCAGAGATAAACAGATTAGTGGGGAAGTTGGAAAGAGTAGAAGTGGAAAGAGATGCGTTGCTATCGGGTGCAAACAGAGCAAATGCCGAGCAGCCTGGTGTGCAGGAACGACCCCAGGGGGGCGGAGCATCTTCCTTCCCACCTCTCAATGATGGTTGTGCCCCGAAGCTCGGGTGCCCTCCTTTAATGCCTGTGATGCCCGCTCACCCTCCCCCTGTCCCTCAGCTTCTATCAGCAAACAAACTGTATCCTGATCTCAAAGCATTGGAGAGGGAACAGCAGGGTTTGTTGGAGGAAGAAAAAGTTACAGGGAGGGATGAGAGTGAGAAACAGGGCTCATCAACCAGTGCATCATCCAACGACACGCCACTGAAACACACTTCGTATGAAAAACCTTCTGCAAAGAAAAAACGTGGAAAAATTCGCAGAGCAAATGAAAGCAAGAGTGAAAGCGAGAGTGACACTGATCATGTCCCTGCCCGCCTTGCTCCCATTAGGGAAAGAAGAGGTAAGGTTAAGGAAGAGGATGGTGATATAACCTACAAAACTTTGGTGTCCCATGTTCCAGCGGAACCTGAAAAAATTGACAAATGGTCTAAGGAAACTCCTCATCCCAAGGATGGATCAAGAAAGACCTGGAGAGAATTGTGCCGTCTAAGAGATATTTATCGGCTTCATCCAGAAGATGCACTTCAGATCCTATCTGCAATGGTTTCTCGCTCACGGGTGGAGAAACTGACAGAAAGACTCCACCTGGCTTTGGGTGATGATAAACAAAATCTGAAAGAGGGATGGGAGGCCATAAAAGAATGGCTTGATGAGTTAAATCCAGAACGAACAAATTGGTCTCAGATTACTGCTTGCCAACAGAAGCCAAAAGAAAGCATTTACGAATATGCTGAGCGTTTCAAACAAGCTTGGCTTGATTATTCTGGGTTTCCTAACATCACAGAGGACAATTATGACCAGGCAAATAGCACCCCGTTAAAGACAACTTTTGTTGACGGACTAAACGTCGAATTGTCCAGGCTCTTGAAAGTCACGTACCCGGGTTGTGAGAAGGATGTAGGCAGAAGTATCTCACAAATTGTTCAGACAGCTGGAAGCATGGAAGCCGACCTTGCAGTGAAAGTCCGAATGGCTCAATTGGATGGAAATGAAGCCAGAAAATCCAACAAAGCTGATAAGAAGACAACACCCTGCTTCATATGTGGAAAGAATGGGCATTGGGCAAAACAGTGTTGGTTTCGGAAGAATCCGAATCAAGCGAATGACAAACCACAAGGTGATCAGGGCAATGGCAACGGATCACAAAGCAGTGATGACACTGGAGAGAGTAATCTAATTGATCAAATGGAAAGATTTTGCAAACTGACCTCGAGTCAGCGCTGTCAGCTCCTAAGCGCAGCAGAGACAAAAAACTGAGTGAGCCCGCTCTCCAGTCAATTCTGGCACTGGTAGAGCATCGGGCAGATGGATTGTATGCCAGCATAACGATTAATGACACAGAAATTGATTTTCTCATAGACACTGGAGCTGAAATCACTTGTATCCCGACACGAGTTGCAGAACAATGCAATTTGCAATTAGGCAAAAATAGAAAGAAAGTAACCACAGCAGGAGGCAAGGTGATCCACCTGCAGACGTCAAACCAGATTGATTTTCAAATTGGACCAGTGACTAAGGAATGTGTGCTATGGGTCGGAGACATATCAGCCCCAATCTTGGGACTGGATGTGCTGCTTCAAATTGACTCATCATTGGACATCAGACAAGGAAAATTATCTTGGAACTTGAGGCGCTTGGAAAAACTTAAACTGAAGGAACATCCAATATGGGCACAGACAAAAACTGACTGCGGCCTTCTGAAGATGGATCCGGTCAAGCTCAAGGGCACCACCCCGCCCTGCACCAAGCAATATCCTATCAGTCGCATCTCCTCTGAAGGCATCGTCCAAGTCATCAAACAGCTTGAAGGAAATGGCGTCATCACCAAAGCAAACAGTCCTTCAAACAGCCCTGTGTGGCCAGTAAGGAAACCAGATGGTTCTTGGCGCCTAACAATTGATTACAGAGTGGCAAATCAATACATTGAGAAATTGACACCATTAGTTGCAGATCCTAGTACAATATTCCAAGTCCTGAAACCGGAACACACATGGTTTACGGTTCTCGACATGGCAAACGGCTTTTGGTCCGTGCCTCTCGACAAAGAGTCACAACCTTGGACCGCTTTCACGATAAGTAGTCAACAGTATCAATTCACCCATCTTCCACAGGGAATGCACCTGAGTCCTACAGTATATCACATGGCGTGATTACCTTGGACAGAAGATTTCACAGGGAAAACGGGAAATCACTCAAAATTGAACACAAGCGATCAAGACAGCAAAAGAGCCGAAAACAATTAAGGAATTGCGCTCTTTCTTGGGATTGTGCAACTACAACCGAGCATGGGTTGATTCGTACACCGAAATCGCACAACCTTTGATTGATCTGCTAAAAGGACGGAAGGATCCAACAGATCCAATCGAGTTGGACCAAAGCCAAATCCAAGCTTTCCAAAACTTGAAGAAGGTGCTATGTCAAGCACCCGCTCTGGGAATTCCAGACACAGGACAACCTTTCACACTGAATGTCCATGAAAGAGATGGATACATGACAGCAGTGCTTTCCCAAGATCATGGCGGTTTGCAGAGACCTGTTGGATACTACTCAGCGAAACTGGATAACGTGGCCCTTGGATGGGGTCCATGTCTTCGAGCAGTTCAAGCAACATATTTGGCCGTTAACACAGTTTCCAGCCTGGTGTTCTCAATCGGAGAATCCAACAGGAGGCAAAGAAGACATGGGACAGTCAGAGAGATGAAGAAAGTAAACAGGTGTACAAGGAGATGAACCGCAGGGCAAAGAAAGCAGTGGTGAAGGCCAAAGATAAGGTGTTTGGTGAATTGTATGAGAGGTTGGACAATAAAGAGGGAGAAAAGGACCTTTACCGATTGGCTAGACAGAGAGACAGATCTGGGAAAGATGTGCTACAGGTCAGGGCGATTAAAGATAGAAATGGTAACGTACTCACAGGTGAACAGAGCGTGTTGAGCAGATGGAAGGAATACTTTGAGGAGCTGATGAATGAAGAAAATGAGAGAGAGAGAAGACTGGATGATGTGAGAAGAGTTAACCAGGAAGTGCAGCAAATAAACAAGATGGAAGTAAGGGCAGCGATGAAGAGGATGAAGAATGGAAAGGCTGTTGGACCGGATGACATACCAGTGGAAGCTTGGAGATGTTTAGGGGAGATGGCAGTTGAGTTTCTGACCAGATTGTTTAACACAATCTTGGCAAGTGAGAAGATGCCTGAGGAGTGGAGACGAAGTGTACTGGTACCGATCTTCAAGAATAAGGGTGATGCACAGAGCTGTAGTAACTATAGAGGGATAAAGTTGATCAGCCACACCATGAAGTTATGGGAAAGAGTAGTGGAAGCTCGGTTAAGAAAAGAGGTGAGGATCAGTGAACAGCAGTATGGTTTTATGCCGAGAAAGTGCACCACAGATGCAATGTTTGCTCTGAGGGTGTTGATGGAGAAGTACAGAGAAGGTCAGAAGGAGCTGCATTGTGCCTTTGTGGATTTGGAGAAAGCATATGACAGGGTGCCTAGACAGGAGTTGTGGTTTTGTATGAGGAAGTCTGGTGTTACAGAGAAGTATGTGAGAGTAGTTCAGGATATGTATGAGGGCAGTGTGACAGTGTTGAGATCTGCAGTGGGAGTGGTTTGGACATGTGCAGAGGAGAGACGAGGATTATATTGGGAGGAGGATGTTGAAGATGGAGCTGCCAGGAAAGAGGAGAAGAGGAAGACCAAAGAGGAGGTTTATGGATGTGGTGAGAGAGGACATGCAGGTGGTCGGTTTGAAGCAGGAAGATGCAAAAGACAGGAAGAAATGGAGACAGTTGATCCGCTGTGGCGACCCCTAAACGGGAGCAGCCGAAAGAAAAAGAAGAAGATATTCCTTCATCTTTACATCTTACAGATGGCCTCACATGTTCCTCAAGCACCCGCTGATACATGGTAGAATTCATGGTAGATTC
Organism: Hepsetus odoe; assembly: GCA_017165825.1. Lineage (NCBI taxonomy): Eukaryota > Metazoa > Chordata > Actinopteri > Characiformes > Hepsetidae > Hepsetus > Hepsetus odoe. The sequence continues at coordinate 17,164,546 of CM029368.1, forward strand.
TATGATGGTGAGCTGGCCAGGTCCTGCTGCAGCAAAGCATCTCCAAACCATGACACTTCTTCCTCCATGCTTCAAAGTTGGTTTGAGATTCTTTTTCTGGAATACTGTATTTGATTTACACCAGACATGTCCTCTGTTCTGGTGTCCAAATAATAAAAGACCAAGTCCTGGTCTTGGTCAACATTCTCTCTGGCAAACATCAGTCTGACCTTGATGTTCAAAGGTTTCCTCCTTGCACACCTCCTATGCAAGTTGTCATGCAGTATCTTTCTGATTGTAGAGCAACTTTCACATCAGCAGAATCTGCTGTAGGTCCCTTGATGACATTTTAGGGTTTTTGGAGACTTCTTTTAGCATCTTCTGGTCTGCTTTTGGAGTGAATATAATATAATTACAGTACTGTGCAAAAGTTTTAGGCAGGTGGGAAAAAATGCTGTAAACAAAGAATGCTTTCAGAAATATAAATAATGATTGTTAATTTTTATCAAATTTACAAAATGCAAAGTGACCGAACAAAAGAAAAATCTAAATCAAATCAATATTTGGTGTTACTACCTTTTGCCTTCAAACCAGCATCAATTTTTATAGGTACACTTGCACAAAGTCAGGGATTTTGTAGGATTATAGTCGGTGTATGGTCAACCAGTTTCATCAATGACACACGGAGGTTGAAACACAGTCATGTTTAGAACAACCTACCAGCCGAGTTCCTTCAAAAACTGTGTGCAAGTGTACCTAGAAGAACTGATGCTGTTTTGAAGGCAAAGGGTGGTCACACCAAATATTGATTTGATTTAGATTTCTCTTTTGTTCATGCACTGCATTTTGTTGATTGATGAAAATAAATGATTAACACTTCCATTTCTGAAAGCATTCTTTGTTTACAGCATTTTTTCACACCTGTCTAAAACTTTTGCACAGTACTGTGTGTATATATATATATATACACATATATATATATATATATGAATCAACTATTTTGACTTTAGCGATGTTGAATCAGTCCTCTACTTTTCCCATTGGTGCTTGACCCTGTCTTTTCCTGCATGAAGATGTTTTTGAAACTTATTCCAAACATTCCAATTAATATTAAGCTTTTGTGTTATAAAAGAACAACATTTTTATTTTATTCTTTAAATCATTTATTTATTTTATTCATTGGAACGAGTTTGCCATTGTAGGCATCAGAAAGAGGACAGTTATTAAATTGGGTTTGCTTAACTTGTCCTGTTAAGTCCTTTTGCAACTTTTCTGACCACAGTGTAATAAGTTATTCAGTTGAAATGACTGCTTACTTCAACTACTCCTCACCAGTTAGAATAGCATTAATCATGTTGCTACTGTAGCCACTTAAGTAATGAATTTGAGAAACAGTGACTCACAGAATCGTGTGTACAAATCAGTCATTTCTACTCTGAGATTTATGTAGCAGTCAAGTAACAAGTGTATAGGAGGAGGCTGGAAGACCAGGGTATGTCTAATAAAATAAGCTGTTGTTCATAACTAAACAACATAAATAAAATAAGCTGAACCAACATCAATAAGCCAACTTCAAATAAACTCTTTTCATGAGTTTGAAATGCCACCTGGTGAAGTCGAGGCTGCAGATAAACTGCTTTACTTATTTAGGACTGCAGCGCCCTCTGGCGGTCACAAAGGGAACATCCTGCAAGCTGTGCAAAGCGTTTCAAACATGCTTGACACAGCCTAATCTAAAAGGTTTATGTTTATTTTTTTCAATTACAAGGAAAACATAACATTACAAAGTGAGGCTTTTCTTAAGGATACATGATAGTTTAAAAAAACACAGACAGGCAAACGTGCCAAAAAGATATACTAATTTGTGAATGGATAATACAATTATGAAGATATACTTAAAGATAAATAAAACAAATATAAAAGTTTATAAAAACAATTTAGTTCCTAAACAAGTGATAAGAAAATGTGTAAAAATCATGATAAAAATCTTATTATGAAACTGTATAATGATTTTGATTAAAAAATCAACAGTGGAAAAAAGCTAAAAATTGAATATTTTGTTTAAAACCTTTGGAGGCGACATATATTATTTTTATTTCAGAAAACACTCTTTTTTATTTTTCTAAACATTCTTCAAAGTTAATTCTGAGCCATTTTTCACACTTGCTAGATCCACAACAACAGCGTTTTCGGGGGAGCACAATATAGTGCTTACTTCAGCATCAAATATCACACCATCCAGAGCAGGCCATTCAGTCTCTGCAAAACATCTCTTTAAACTGTCCTCATAATCAGAACTACTTTATGCAGATATTCAGTACTTTCACAACATCTGGCACGGAGTACGACCATTCACTGTACAGATACACAACTGAGTTATCAAAGTGGTTTTGGAAAAGTTCAGTCCAACTGTTTATTTGCTAATTTATTGTGCCTTTTTCTTTCATGATTAAAAACAAGTTATACTCTACAGTCTAGGGTACACGTTCTAAACGACTGAAACTTCATATTTAGAGGCAAAAACAGAGCCCTGTAAAAATCTGGCTATTTAAAGTTCACACATGGAAAATACATAAGTAAGAGGAGAATCTGCTGCTGCAAATCCAGCCACAAGGGTGACAACAATCCATGGGGAATAAGTAATAGGTAATATTGCTGTTAGTCTGCACAAAAACAAGTCAAATCCGCAAAGATTTAGTAAAGACACACTGCTGTACATATGTAGATATTAGACACTATTGTCAAACAGTAAAAACACAGTATTGTCATCTATAAACCTTGATCACAGAGGTGAAATGACAAACACTAAACTCTTAGACACGAAGATTCATGTTGATCTATAAACCTGTGTTAAAGATACCTATGAAAAAAATGGTATAAAAACACTAGTCTGAATATTTGTTGTGCCTAACTTAAAAAAAAAACAGTCTGTAGAAAATCAGTGGTTGGCTAGGGCACCATTTTTGCATTTCAAAAAGCATTCCAGGCTATGGTTCAGGAATAATTTTAGAAATGGAATTTACTATTCCCCAAGGTTAAGTCACAAATCTAATTTCTGGAAATGGGATGGCAATTTAACTGGATAAATTATGTTGATACACAGATTATTTTAATTGATTTTCTGAACACAGAATCTAATAATTTAACCAACAAATCCAACCAACAAAATGAAGTCTGGTTTTGAATTTCTTGGCAAAGGAATACAATTGGGGGTTTCCTACAGCAATGACGATCCTATATAACAGTGGTTCCCAAACTTTCTCTGCAGGGCCCCCCTTTTCTAGATAGGTACATTATTGAGCCCCCCCATTCAAACTACGCAGGTTCAGATTCAAACTTTATTTGAAATACAACTCCCTTTTCTAACTAAGTGAAACAAATGCAGTTACAAATGGTGCAATTTCACCACTGTGGGAGAAATAAAGAGCATACAGAAGTTATTAACAAGAAAGCAGCGGTGGCCTAGTGGTTAGTTGGCCACAGGATTGGAAGATTGTGGGTTCAAACCCATTACCAGTAGGTTGACCTGAGCAAGGCACCGTCACTGCTCCCCAGGTGCTGTCATAGCTCCCCCCTGCTGTGCGGTGTGTGTTTGTGTGCATGGGTTAAATGCAGAGGTCCAATTTTGTTGTGGTGTGTACTCACAATGACTTCACTTTCAGAATAAACAACTGTTCCTTGGAAATCGCACCCACCTGCAATACCTCTGCCCCTCAGTTTTGGAACCACTGCTATATAATAATCATGTGATTTGTTAAAACTCTATTTGATAATATACAAGATTGCCTTCAAGTGCTAACCTCTGTCAGAGGGCACACATATTTCAGAGTCACCCAAATATACTTGCACAAGATAAATGGATACATATGTTTCTGTGCCAGCAACAATGCACACACACACACACACATACTGCACAAAAGAGGAGGAGTTTTGCTGGAAAAGGAAGAATCATCCCATCTGTTTTATTTCAGAGGTCACTTCATTTCAGATGAAGATGATGGAGATCCCAAAATGGGGGACTTTGGAGACACCTGAAATGATCATAAACAAAAGTAAAACTCTACTCTAAGGGTGTTTATAGTAATAAATGTATAATATTTGCTTTGCAGCTGAATTGCTTGATTTGGTGCCAGCATTTGATGTAGTCAAGCCTAAAAATCCTCAAGAAACACTCTAAGCCTTCCTCAGGAACCTGGATTCTTCTCATATCTAGAGTGACCAGGAACCCTGGCGGTCATCCATGACTCATTGAACTATGGTAACATATGAACCAAGAGTTATGATTTGTGTTTTAAACCACCAAGTAGTTCTTACTAAGTGGATGACAATACTCCATGTTCACAAACAGTGCCTCAAAAGCAGTCAGTGCCCTGGGACAGATCCACTGGCACTATAGCAGCTGATACATTCTTACTGACATAAAGCAGGATAATGTGCAAAACAACAAACCTATGGCCACATTACAGATGTTTATCTGCACAAAAAGTAACACCTTTGCTGGAGGTTGCCAGATCATTGTGGGAAATCTCTTTCCTCCTTTATAGAAAGGCAGTAATCAGCTTACGGGAGCTAACTAGGAGCCCTCAGAGATGGCCAAAGAGCTCACCTTACCGTCTTGGGTAAAATAGGTCCACCTGGGACTGAAAAAAGAAAGTGTAATTTTAATGGGCCATGACAGTGGATCTGTCTGGTGGTTTGAACATCCAAAGAAAATTGCCCTCCTTCTACCCTGTTATGAAGATCTCAGCCACAGATGCTGGTGCTCCAGGTGTGGAAGCCACATCTTTAAAGTAGGAGTAAAGTATGCATGGGTAATTAACATGAAACACCCTGCTCCAGTGGCCATGAAAAACGGTGGCCTTGAGAAAGAATTGATGCCCCTCCCTTAGGCTCTGTCAGCAGTGCTGGAATAAGGGTTAATGGAGAGAAAGTTCCCTCTACATTCATGCAACAGAGAATCCAGTGAGCTGTGCTAAGCAGTGCGTTGTTACAGAAGTAAATATCTAGACATTAAATCAGCCTGACTAGGATGCACTCTCCAGCTCCTGGGGCTCAGAGTATACTGCTAAAAGCCACTAGGTCTGTCACTAGTCAGGTTGTTAAATGAAACAAGAACATGTTTCCCTTGTAGGACAGGGAGAAAATATTATTTGGCTAGCTGTAAAGCCTGAGCATGCTTTAACAATCAATGTATGTACTTGACTGCTTGAATGCATCTGGTAAGGACTTTGAACTGCAATACTATGCAGTAATGTACAAATAGACAGATAGTCTTGCACTGCCAAAGAAGAAAATAAATCTAGAAGTATACTTAACTCACATGGTCTTTAAGTTGGGCTTACCTACTCAAATTAGCATGTAGCTGACTGCCAGCAATGCTGTTAGTATATCTTAGGTTGACATAGTGAATCTAGGGCTGTTTAAGGAGAACTGGTGAGCTGAAACAAGACTGAGTAAGGGGCTCACAGTTAAACTGCAAAAGGCAAACTGCAAAACTCTGAGGTAGTTAGTACAGTTTGAGCTGAGCCTTAGTAGGAAAAAATCCATCAACATGAGATTAAGTCACATTGAGTTACCCTTGAGCTGAGTTACTGCATCACTAAGAAGAGAGAAGAGAAGCAAGAAGGCCACAGTTAATTTATTCTCAATTTCTAGGCTTGACTATGTCACACACTGCGTGGTGACTGCCTGGTGTACGTTCTAGAGGTGCGGCTGGAACAACTCGAAAACCTTCAACTTCCTAAGAAATGCTGTGGTGGTCAGAAAGTATAAAACATACTGTAGAACTGTAAATAGTTCATTGTGTGTTCATTGGTGTGTTTATCACTTTACTCACAGGTGAAGGCGGCTTGGCAAAATTGAGATGCGCATAGAGCAGAACAGCAATGTCATTTTGACTGGCTTCCAGGGCTATAGAGAGAGCGGTGCTTCCATCCTGAGGGAACAAAGAAAGAAGGTTAATAAAGACAATCTGAATGAATTGGAGAGACAGAGATCATTGTGAATATAGCAAATTTTAGGAGAGGTAAATATCTACATCTTGCACTCACATTATCTGTGAGAGTGGCGTCACAGCCTGGAATAGAGAGCAGCTGCCGCACAATATCCACGTGGCCATGCTCGCAGGCACACATGAGAGCTGTAGAGCCATCGTCATCCTGCAAGTTGACCTGCGCTCCACAGGACAACAAGGCCCTGACCATGTCCCCTCGGCCGTGGCTTACTGCCAGCATCAGAGCCGTCTGGCCTGCCTATAGCACATGCAAACACAAAAAGATGTGCTGGTATTAGTTTTACTCTCAGAACATGTGAAAATTTACCTCGACTATAATGCCATAATAATGCCAAAAAACATCTGTTTTTCAGAGGAGGTGAAAGTGCGCTTACTTAGTACCATCTTAATGTAACTGTAACTTAACTGTCACAAGACTTTTAAAACACACTGCACCAGCAGGAGCTTTCAATTAATGTTTTAAAACTGAGCAAAAAAGGTGACTTGTGATTGCTGGCTGAGTCTGAACTCAGTTCAACCAAGCATGTTGAGTCAGTAGAGGGCGCACCTGGCTGGCCTTGGCATTGACGTCTCCAGTGCGGAGCAGCTGCAGAACAGTCTGAAGGTCGCTGTCACAGTGGAATGCAGCCAGAGCTGTCAGCATGATAGCCGTGTAGCCAGCCTTGTTCTGTTTGTCTGCATTACAGAGACCTGCACAAAGTACACACATACTTGCAACATGCTGAACAAGAAAACATTGTCTGCTGCCTCATTCAGATCTGTCAAACACAGTTTGGCACAACAGTTTTTCGGACTTCCCTGCCGTGACATCAAGCAAGACGAGAAGGACCACTAAATGCAAACTTTTCAGATATGTACCTTTTACCTGTAAATTTAACAGTAACAAAACATGAATTTAGGTGCTCAGTGTCTTTTGTTATTAAGTATTATTTGTATGAAGTCTAGCACAATACCTTTGAAAATGACCATTTGAGGACAGAAGCTAAGACATTCCTAAGCCAATTTCTGTTTTTTATTTGATCGTTTTTTGTTTGTTTGTTACAGTTGATTCGTCTTGCTTAGTTTTGCTTCTCTAAGTTTATTTTGCCGAAAGCATCTGCCCTTTCTGTACAAAAGGGACACAGCATTGGCAGTATAGAGGGCATTTGATGGCTGTATATGAGAATGGCACAAAACTGAAACACGCAATGCAAAAGTTATTTTTCCTTAGTGTTACAATTCAGTAACACTCCCCAAAACAGGAACTAACCAGTGTCTAGGAGCAGTTTGACCACAGGGAAGTTGGAGTGTGAGACAGTGTAATGCAGTGCTGTGTTTCCATTGCCATCTGCCATGTTGACCACAAACTCCAGCAGCTGGGGCGAGATAGAGGCGAAGGTGTCCATGTACGCCCGCACCACTGCCGTGTCTGCTGATTTGTGACATGACACACGTAGCCACTCCTGTAACACTGAAGTGTATGCTGTCCTCTATGTAGGAAACAGGGTTTAAGGGACAGATAACAAAAAATTATGACTCCATCAAAAAAGTGACTCCATCAACATGCCTTCTGACTGAACCATAAAAAATAATGCAATATAATGGAAGTAATAACAGAATGGAACAGAATGTAATAGAAACCGCAAAACTATTTCACCTTAGCAGTTTTGAATAATGATGATGGGAAATTCATATGAACAGTTCTCCATCTTTTATTGTTTTGACCTGGATTTCCACCTAAGCATCTATTTTGTGTTAACACTAAAGAGAGTATAATATCAAACCTCATGAAATACGAATGTAAACACCATTAAATTAAACCTGACATTCTTCACTTTAACCTTGTAGTGTGGTAAAACAGAAGAAAAAAAAAAGGAAAAATTATCAGTTTGTTCAGTCACATACAGATTGCAATGTAACTCATTTAATGACACCTACCGCCTCCTGCTGGCTGAAGGCATTTGGTTCACTGATTGCTTTCTGCAATATATGAAGAGCTGCCATAAGGCTCTCACTTAGTTCCCCCCTGAAACTGAACAAAGCATTCACCATTATTCAGTACACTTGCAATTTGCACTTGTATTTGTGACATTTAAAACAATTATCAATGACACCACACCTGCTTTCCTGTATAGCTGCTATGTTTGAGCAGGGGTTTTCATTTGGATTTCTAGTTGGATATGCGGTTGTGTCTTGATGGGCAGACAAATCTGACAACTTTGATTGGATGGCTTCCTGTTGTGGATTGGGGTCAGTGGTTTGTGACTGGCTGGCATCCGAATGAGAGGAGCCAGTACTGCAGAACAAAGTAGTTGGCTGCGGAAAGGTCAGGCTGGGGGCCTCCGATTGACTAGAATGCTGCTGAGTATTGGAGTCAGTGGATTTGTGTTGGTTAACAGTTTGTTCCAATACCATGCAGGTGGTTGATGATTGGTTGGAGCTTTGTTCAGAAGAAGTGACAGTGCATTGGGGTCTACGCTGTTCAATAGAATCTGTCTGTGGTGACTGGCTGACTCTGTTCTGAGAAGTCATGGCAGTGGTAGACGATTGGCTTGCACAGTGCTGTTTATCAGTATCGATGGCTGGTGACTGGCTGGAGCTCTGTAGAGTTGAACCATCATTAGCTAAAGGTGGGACAGTGCTGTACTGTGTTGTGGGGCTGGCCTCTGTCTCTGTGGATTTGGGGATTTCTGAGCCAGAGATAGCAGGGCCACTGACTGAGGTTGTAAGAAGCTGTTGAGCTGCAGACTCTGGTAACTTCTCTGTGGCCTCATGATATTCGCTTGCGTCACTCTCATTCTCCGAACTCTCAGAAGTACTTTCCTCTGTTGAGGTGGATTCATACCTGCAGTGGATATCAGTAATCTCATATCAGTAATCTGTTACATTAAAATATTACTGATTTTTACTGGCTAAACAGTTTAAAAGTAAAATATAGGCTAATAATGTTTAAGATTATTTGTGTTTAAGTAATTAAATAAGGAATATATGTTTTACCCTCCATTGACTCCTATAAACTGCAGATTCTTCTTTGTTGAGGGAGAGCCTGTTTCTCTGTCTGCCTTACGCTTCATTATTGATCTCAGACTGGACTGAGGAGAGGCTTTAACAGACACAGAATTACTTAACATTACTGTTTATCTTCAAAGCATCACTGTCTCCACCTAAATATTACACATCAAATGGGGGAATATCAAAAAGGCTACAAATTAAGTGAAATACCTGGTTGGGTTGTACCTTCGTGTGACTGGATATCTTCTGTGGCTGGCTGCTGTGGTGCTTCTCCTGTCTTCAGCCTCAGGCAAAGAGCTACTTGATTGCACTTGGTCTCCATGGCAACAACAGGGCTGGTAACTGGTACTGAGGTGGACACTTCACTTCTCAAGACTTCTCGTACCTGCTTGGAGCTTATTGCAATTGGCAGCTCTCTAGGTGATTCTGGAATAAGTATAAGGAAAAAAAATTAAAGCTTACAAAGCAATAGATTACTTACAAAGCAATAGCTAAATGCACTGGTTTTCAGTTCTACCTTCTGGACCCAGCGGTTCCGCATGACCTCTGTGCGGCCCTTCAAGAAGGGCTGCTGAAAGAGGCCTTGTGGGGGAGCTGCAGTCATGAGCTTTCAATAAAGTGCCAACTTCCACTACTGTCGGTTGCTCCAGTGTGTACACCTGGATTCCCACTGTCCTTTGCTGCCTCTGCTGGTCCTGTTGGGTGAAGCTGACCACCGTGTGGAGGCTGGCTCCAAAGCAACCCTGCTGTTGCTCCTGCCAACCTAGACTGGTGGCCTTCACTGCATGGTCAGCCTGTGGGGATCCAGGCACTCTCTCACTCTTCTTCTGCACTGCTTCCACCTTCTTCTGGGTACTCTGAAGCTCCTGCACAGTCCGTTTTAGCTGTACTTCCAGCTGTTCCACCTTAGTCTTCAGTTCTGCTGTCTCTGGAAGCAAACCCAAGTCTTCTTCCCGCACCCCTACCCCCACGTGATGGGTCCCCTTTTTCTCATCCAGATCTGGACCCACCCCGATGGTGCGAACTTCCTTCCTGTTGCCAGGTCGTGCACCGCCCACAATCACTGTGTCTTCAATCTCACATCCTGAGTCTTGCCGCGAGCCATCAGGTGTGATGGGTGAGAGTCCCGCTCCTGCTTTGGTGGTTCCAGCTCCAACTCCCTCCTCTGGGATGTCAATATAGAGCTCCCGGGGTCTACTCCGGCCTAGGCCCAGAAACTTCTGGCTTTTTAGCTGCACGCTGAGCTGCCTCTTCTCCTCCTGCAACACAGAAATTTTGACCTGCATTACAGGAATAGTCTTCACTTGCTCCTCTAGGTCACGGATCTTCCTGAGGGCCATAGCCATTTGTTCACGGACATGCTGCAGGTGGGCTGGGGTGGGGGACACAGGTGTAGAAAGACCTGAGCTGGCTGGTGTGTATGAGCCCCCACCTCCTTGAGTGCGGTTAAAGCTGTGGGCACTAGACAGTGAAGTGTTGGAACCAGCCACACTGCTGTGCATGCTGCCCAGATTGGAAAAGCGCCGGGCATCTTTCTCCTCCTCCAGTTTGCGGCGGGCATCCAGCAGGGTCTTTTCCACGCGGGCTGTGCCAAAGCCAGGTCTCTGAGAGGTGTGGTATCCTGGGGCACAATATGAGTAGGAGGAGTGGCGACTGTCCACACTGGCATTTGAGCACAAGGACTCAGTAGAGGTCCACCATGAACCTGTATAACCATAGCCACGGGGTAGGGAGCCATATCGTGGCCTACGCTGCACAGGCACCTTCTTGATAGTGTTACCCTTCTCAATGTCATTAACATATTTGAGGAAGTCCAGATCCAGACGGTAACCATAGGGGGTCTCTACTGAGTAAGGAGCCTCTTGGTCCTTTGCGTGCAGGGAAGTAGGAGCTGGAGGGTTAATCTTCCCTACAGAGAAGGGAAATCAACTTTAAACAGAAGGAAATCTCAGTCTAATCTCAAAATCAGACTACCGAGAACAGTATTAACCGTAGGCTATACACAGCTAAAGGATTAACTGTAGTAGTTACTGTGTTTAGCAGCTCTTAATGGAAATAAAATTTGGAAAGGAGATGAGCCTTTTAAAGAGCATAATCGTCTTGGTAAACAGATGGGTTCAGAAATAGACATTCAGGAAAACTAACAACAACTGCCAAAAATAACCACAACCACTGAGTTTAAGATCAGTTAGGGATACAAGACATCTTAGCTAGTAAGCTGCAACATTTATTATTTCAGATTCAGATTCAGATTATTTTAGTAGAAAACATCTTGTTTTTAAAGCATCTGACAATAAGGACAGAGAGATAACAAACTCTTCTTTACAGAATATTTTTTAATTACTATTAGGGAATAATCATTCTGCCCAGGCTGCATCTTAGTGACTCTTCCAAATATAAAAGAGCTTGCCAAACCCAATTTGCACAATGTAAAAATGTTTATGCTTAATATGGGCCACACAAATACACATGATATGTACAACATAAATGTACCTGGGAAGCTGGTGTCCATATGCAACACTTGAGCCATGATTTCAAAAGAACCTAATTGTCACACCATCACATTCAAAACCTAGAGAGAGACACAGCAGAAAGAGTGAGAGAACTGGGGGGAGGGGTCCAGCATACAAACTGTCAATAACTGTCCATGCAGAAATGTCTGAGGACAGCTGCACATGCGTGCAATTACATAGGCAAACACACATCCAACAACTATGTAATTCTGCTCATGTCAGAGGTAAAGTGGGAAGCCAGCAGTCAGTTACATTTTTTGAGTGATATTCTGCAGCTGTATTTCATATACACCTCTTGGTTCTCAGTCTCCTTTCACTGCTAGTGCCTGACTGTTTGTTTCTGGTTCTCATGCTTGGATGGAAGAGAATGGAAAGAAAAGTTTTGTTGGCAGCTACAGTAAGTTGTGGAGAAATGGCTTCTAGTTACAACCGTATTAGGAATCATTTGCTCTCTCTGTGCTACTCCATATGGAAGTGCTGGAAAGGACACACAGACACACCACAAATGCAATCACACACACACACACACACACACACACACACACACACACACACACACACAATTTATTACTCTCTCCCGCTTTTCTATGCCTTCAAACCTCTCTTTCTCCTTTTCTCTACCTTACCCCCCCACCTCCCAAATTCCCCTCCACCATTTCCCTCACACTCTTTCTTCTAAGTCAGCTGATGATCAGGAGATTGCAGCTGACCGTTGTCTCCTCTTCCTCCTTCCTGTCTCTCAGTGGCACATCCCAACTCCAGCAGAGAAAGCCTGTTCCACATATAAATCAGTGGAGCCAAACAAAACAGCCACTGCATCTACAAAAGGGCGTCTATATTCCTGCACTAATATTAACCTTTAACATAGTCTCCTCTTTCAGAGGACGACATTTTCTCTTTTTGGGCTCCCATTTTGAAAATGGCTTCTGGAGTAAGAGAGCCTCTTTACCAAAGATTAACTTTCTAGGTCATTAGTGTGTGAGAAGGGTTGTTGGGGGGAGGGTAGTTGAGGGGGAGAATTATATACTTTAGTCATCCCTCACTTGGTTGTGCCACAGGCTATCAGTGTCCCATCCATGAACGAGGTAGCGAGTTTAAAACGTTTGGCTCAGACTTCACAGGGATTTCAGAATGCTTTGTCCATCAGGCGGAGGTCAGCCGCAGCTCTTTTTTATGCACACGACAACAAGGCCTTTGCTTTGTGCAAAAAACTTTTCCCCTTTGCTTAATCTCATGACCCTCCAAGACTGTTTAGATTTTTGCCTGCTTGGGGGAAACTAGGCCACTTGGAAACACTGACAAAACTGACCTAGTATTTTGTGGCATTTTAGTCAACAAAACAAGTCTTCCCTCTCTCTGTCCCTCTCTCTCTCTCTCTCTCTCTCTCTCCCTCTCTCTCTCCCTCTCTCAACCCCAAGGGCACAACCATAAAGGGGATTTAATTATGCCACTTTGTTTTGCTTAACAAAAAACTAAAGTATAACTTTAATTTGTTTTAAAAGTCTAAGCTAAATAATTCCAATAAAACGGAGGTGTGTTTCAATGTGAGTATGTACATTCCTGAATATATATAGTGGGCACAGTTTTGCCTGGGTGAGTATGAGTGTGAGAAAAAGCCAGTGGGTGGGTGGGGGACAGGCGTGACAGGGTGACAGTTGATAAGATATAATTAGAGTGTGGAGTTCAGTCATACAGCAGGAAAAACACCCAAGCACTCAGCAATACCGCTCAAACTGTCCTCTCCTCTTCACACATTCAATGTCATCATCACCTCTTATCTTCCTCTCTTGGTCTTCATCACCCAATTAAAGGTGCTTCTTTTCAGATTTTCTTATAATATTCCATCTTGCCCCCCTTTTTTTTTATTCTCCCCTCCGTTGTTTTTGTGGTGTTTAATCCTCCATTTCATATACCCCTCCCCCCAAACAACCATACCAGCCCTGCCGTTCCAAGACAGCAGTATTGGTGCGAGAGACAACTATTCGTGTGTATTGTTTGTATGTGTGTCTACGTGAGTGTGTGCATGTGTGCTGGTGACCTTCCTCCCTGCCTGTAAACAGTGTTTCATTGAGCTGACAGTGAACAGAGCCTGGAGAAGCTCCTCCTCTACATAGCAGTCCCGCATACAGCAAGCTTTCTGCCTACACAACGCAAAAAAAAAACGTTGCCCCAGATCCATGTTTCTACCTCACTGCTCTGCCTACCTCTCCTCTGACCAGCAGCAGTTAACATCATCTGCCACCAAGGTCATGCAGTCAGTATATTAAGATTAGCAATCTAGGAGGTAGTTGGCCTCCAAAGAACCTTAGTATTTCTCAAATAGTTCTTAAAAGTAAGTTATATAATTGTTTTCTATCATTATAAAAATAGGTTTCACATTTGCCTCCAAATAAGGTTTAAACTGAAGGGGACAAAGAGGAAAACAGAGTTCCCATTGCGTTATACCTTCAAAATATAACAGGCAAAATAATGTCTGTATAAGTATAGGATATACTTGATATAATTAAGGGTTATACTTGGTTATACTTAGCAGCCAGCCTACAGATTCAGAAAAATGCCCATTTCTATGTAGTGTGGGTCAGTTTGTGACGTTCACAGATGACCACCTTATTATCAGTTTAAATGTAATCATGGATTGTCTGGAAGACTTTTAATATATAAAATTGTAAAAAACCATATTAAAAGCTTAGCCATTTTTCATTTTTAATGCAATAGCCCTTTAGACTGTAAACATTTCAAGATAAGTAGACTGATAAAAATGGCACAAAGAGAAAATATATATTCCATTAGCATATGTTAATTATTATTTCAAAGATAAGAGGTTTTGTGATGACAGTAAAAAAATGCCCTTTAAACCCAGAGAATCTTCTGGATCATGCATTGGGACATTCGTGAAGACTATTTTAAAATGTACTGTTGCACATTAAACTTTCTTTTCGCCTTTTTGTTGATGGAAATGAAGCAGATTTCCAAACATGGAAGTCAGTGTTTTATTGATCCAACCAATGAATTAGGCTTTCTGAAAAAGGATGAGAACTTGTACAAGTAAACAAACATTGAGAGCATTGGGACATCAGTGAAGATTATTTAAAGGGAGTTTTCTCAGTTCAGAAAATATGACTCACAGTGCAACGATGCTGTTCTCTCCACTCCTGGACCTTTCCCTTCCTTCTTCTTTTTGTCCCTTTCTCTCTCCCTATTGAGGGTGGCACCTCCAGCCTGCAAGAAAAAGCATGTGATTTAGGAGCGGAATTCAGGATTGGCTTATTAAATTAATATTTAGAAGAATACTGAACATTGGAATATGTGTTTGCTTTTGCACTGAGCTGGATATTTTGGGGGGCCACATTCTTTGTTTAGGTGGAGTGTCCTTATTTTTCAGCACCACACCAAAAACACCACACCTCAGATGCAGGAAAAAAGAGCTTGACGCCTAAAGTGGACCATCTGTGGGAGTTTCTAATCTGTCTTCGTTGAGAAATGTGCCACTGGGATCAGCATCTTCACTGCTTACCATCACAAACAACACACACCCCTTTTTGAAAATAACCACAACAACATAAGGCTTGGCAAGTCCAGTCAAAGTCTGGGAAAACTCAAACTGAAGTTGAGTAATGTTTGGTTTCTATGCTTTTAATGAATCACAGCCCTAAACCAGAGTCAGAGGCACATGCACAAACTCCGCTGGTCATGAAGAATCCTCCTCATATATCAGGATTGATCCCACAGGTGGCTAAATGACCACACTGGGACGGTTTCTGCAATAATCACAGTAGAATGAGCTTGAGATACACAGGACCAGACAGAGAGGAATCATCAGATCATTTGTTTTCCTAATGGTTTGTAAATATAATGATATAAAGCCCCTGATGATTCACATTCTTCATCCACCCACTGCTCAAAAAGCTGCAAAATATTCAATATATTCAAATGTTATTAAAGGACCTGCTAATTCATTCCACTATACAACACTGTCATACTGAGAACATTGAGTTATATTGTTCCAGCACTTTCGTCATACCAGTCTTTGGACTGAGAAAGAGAGTGGGTGAAAGAGAAAAGAAAGAGAGACAGAATCAGACCCTTATACCGGAGTGGAGTGACAGCCAAATCACAAAAGAACCATTCATTCAGGCCTGAGCAACACAGCTGGTTTTAATATATAATAAGGAGGAGCCGAGAGAGAGAGAGAGAGAGAGAGAGAAAGAGACTAAGACTAACTAAGACTAAGACTATAGCCTACATGCATTAAGCTGTTACTGAGAGAACCTATTCTTTCTCTAATACAAGACCTTGACAAGACTTGTTGACAGCAATTTGTCCCTACCTTCAACTTCATTTGTAGAACCTCCAGGTTTACAAAATTTTCAGCCATTTGTCATTAATTAATTAGTAATCAATGTGATGGATTACTAACAATGCAACGATGGATTTCATTGTAAATATATATACACTACATAGTTTAACATAAATAATTCTTAATAATTCTCAAGCCAACATTGACTAAAATGACTGGCACTCTGACTCAAAGAGAACAGCTGCAGCACAATATCCACTCTCAAAATTCATAGTCATCTATGCATAACGCATTCTTTTAAACCCTCCAGCACATACTCAAATAAGAATTTCCTCCAAACGATAAAGTCCATTATAGTAACAGAGCAACGGCTCATTACAAGCAAGTGCATTTGGTTGGAAAGAGCTACAGGAAAGGGAACTGCAGCTCCCCAAAGACCCAGAAACAAGTCACCCACTTCCTCCTAACCTAGACTAGGAGAGGTAGAGATAAGGAGAAAGAGATACAGCAGTTGGTGAGGAGAGAAAAAGAAGCAAGAGGCGGGAGAGCAGCAGAGAGGAGAAGGAAATTTGAAAGTAGAGAGAAGGGGGATGGGGAGAGACTAGGGATATGTGAGGAAAAGAAAGGAAGGAGGAGAGGGAAGAAAAAGACGTAATGGTAAATGGTAATGGAAACTTCCAGATCAAAAATACCTTTAGCAGGGAGGCAGTGGTCCAGCCTGCTTTCAGCTTAAGAATGCTGCCAGCATGAGTGACTGCAAATACCAGCAACTTTACATCTTGAAGTCTACTTTGACCATATGCTGCAAAGTGAGCACAGAGAGACTTGATGAGGCTTAACTAAAGCTCAGGACTAAGAGGTGAATAATGCTATAATCACAACGACCCCCTCCGCTTAGATTAAACAGACTCCTCCTAAGAGATCACAATCATTTTCTATGCATTCCTTCAACCATTCGTGGAAAAACAGACGTCTGGGAGATTATAGAGAGACAGGCCAGGCCAGAACACAACTTAAAAAAGCTTTAGAAGAAGATTTTAAGACTCTTTTATAATGTGTTGTTGCACATTAAACTTTCTTTTCCTCTTTTTGTTGATGGAAGTGAAGCAGATTTCAAAGTCAGTGTTTTATTGATCCAACCAATGAATTAGGCTTTCTGAAAAAGCATGAGAACTTGTACAAGTAAACAAATGAAATGTAATATGATTGCCACTGCCAGAAGGAATCATGGGTAACTGGGAATCGCTCTCTGTAGGTGGTCTTCAGAAGAAAATTTCTGGACACCCACCAGGAGAATATATAACAAATGAGGAGAAAGCCAAACTATGGACAGTAGCACTTCTTAGCTGAGAAGAATTTGGTTCCAAAGCTCTTTTCAGGTTTGTGAGAAACTGGTTTACTACAAGTGTGACTGGATGATGCACAGACTTGAGTTATGGGCAGCAAAGCAATGATGGTAGTCGCCAAGGTCTCACACATCAACACGCAAATGCATTTGGACTGTTTTTTACATTAGGGAGTGGTATGGAGAAAAAGACAGCATGGCGGGCCATGACTAAAGCTGGGAGGCTGGGATGAGGGGGGGTTAACCCTGCTCACGTTACTGTGGGGACAAGAGCAGAAGAAAACACTCGCCGCCCTGCTATTGGCCACTGTGCTGACCTCCAACAGGAAACTGCCTGTGGGTGGGGCTCAGATGACAGAAACTGAAACATCTACCAAAACGAAAAAATTTTAACTAAGCAGGATTCCTATGAGAGTAAGGGATGGAATGATGGGCGGCAAAAACCAGCATGGAAGAGAGAATGTGGTGAGGGAAGGGCCAGGACAAGGAGCAGAACACTTTGGGAAGTGGTGCAGAGACAAGAATGTGTGTGAAGAATGAGCGCAGAAGGTGCTGTTTAAAGCAAGGCAGTGTAGGTCGAGTGACCGCACACTGAGTGGTAATGTAAACAAAGTGGGGGTAGGAGGGTCAGAGGGGTGTCATGGAAAGAGTTGAGGCATAATCAGATTTAGGCTGCAGGTTAAGATCTATGATAAGGCAGAAATTACTTGGCACCCATATAGTCTAATAGGCTAATAACAAACTCAGTATCAACATATCAATCCTATATACATACACCTTCTGTTATTATGCATTCCCTCATTAATGTCATGGTTGAACACTTCCAGATTAGATTGCAACAGCCCAGGCACAGAACACATGCCCTGCACATGGAGAAGACAAACATGTAAGACACACCTTCACTCTGGAGACTTATACACACAGCATTTCCATCCTCTCTTTTAGATTCATGTCTTAAAGGGATTAAGTGAGCGTTTGCTCACTCTAAATAAAGATAAAGCTTTCTCACATTATGCCCCACTACCCAGCAAAATAGGCCATGTAAGCAGTGTAAACACACAGGAAGGGTTTGATGTTCCTTAAGCCAGACCTTATTAAAATTCATGTTTCCCATCATTTCTAATCCCACAGAGCACAACCTCAGTGATAGCTCTCGTATTGAGAAATCAAAGCTTCTCTGGGCTTAATTAAAGTCCAACAGAGCAATTGTTTAAGCCTTTAGAAAGGCAGACAAGTCTCGTTTTCACACTGGGAAGTACTACAATATGGTCACATGTGCTAAACTGTTCACCTGGATAAACGTCTCGAACCATGCGTTCTATCAGTTCTCGTTTTTTTGTTGTTGTTACTTTATTTAGCCTTTCTGTGAATCCATTCTCTGTTCTTGAAGTAAGAAAACATGATTTAATATCCTCCCTCACAACACAAAGTCATATTGCTGTTGTACAGGACATTGAAAAAAACATGAAATATATATAAAATATGAAAAAGATGACAAATATGACTCTACTATGAGTTTGGTTAATAAAAAACAGATGGCTAGAGAGGGGTTTTTTTGGAAAACAACAAGACCAGCCGTATTTCTATCACCTAAAAAGCTTTTGCAGGTCTGTAATTTTATTTGAATGTTTTTTTAAGCATGCTGGACAAGAATGCGAACTCATTGTCAACAGCAGTGACACGGTCTGAGTGGGAAAAGGATGACCATGCAGAAAGGTGAGATCCTTGATAAGATCTGATATGACATGCTGGCTCACCTGCTTTCAACCTAGGATTGAATCAGGCATTATCAGGTATAAGGGGAAACTTAAAAAAAAACTCTTGTTCAATCCAGTCCCCGCAAATTCCAACAAGTGTATAGTTTCCTATTGACCATAATCAAAAATAGTGGGAAATTGAATGAAAGCCAGGACATTGTTCAGGGTCTGACACATCACATTCTGTCTGTTATGATATCCCATACAATGGGAATCCAGTTTTTTTTCAGTTTTCCTGCTCACCGCCTCCGTGCTTGTAAAATGAGTGTAAATGTGTGGTGCTCTTAAGAAGGTGATTGCCAGCTTGTTGATGAGCTGAATAATGAGGGACAAAAGATCTCAGAGGACCAGAAAAGGGTGTCCTAATTGGTCTCTGGTCCATCATGACCCAGACTGACATATCACCATGTTCAAATGCAGCTTTTCCTCCAACTTACACTCTACATTCCTGAGGATGTGCACCACCGAACGCTGACGGTCCAGACGGCGTGACGTCAGTGTGGCTGCATATGTACAGTCTGAAAGGTGTTCAGGTCATAGCCTTATACATTTTTAATTTCTTATAAAAGTGCATTTCAAACTTTCACAGAAAAAAGTATTCTTGCAAAGCAATGTTGCCTATGTTTATGGAAATGGATACAAAAAGTATTCCTGCTGTGCGTTATGAATGTATTCCTGACTTCTGGATCAACTTGAGAATTTTCTTCTCCTTTTCTTGGTAGCTAACATATCTTTACCAAAAAGCACATCAACAACAAAGCTATGTGGGTGCAAATTTTGTCAATGTGCCTTTTAAAATTCTTTTCGTTCTAAGAATCAACAATTTCTTAAAATAAATTCCACATTGAACTTCATCATCACTTGATGCGTCTGTGAATGGTGGAAGATAAAAAGAACAATCTGCTTCTTGAACATTATGACTTTCTAATGACTGACCTTGTAACCGACCTTTACATCATGAACTCTTATGTCCCCTCCTCTATTTTTGGATTTCTTGCGTGCGTCTAATCTCCTATTTCTGCAGACCTCGTGACTTTAACATTTGTTTTATTATCAAGTGTCAGTGAGAACAAAACCAAAGTACAAAATAAAAAAAAAGAAAGTGCAGGGTGGGGGGGGGTCTATTAACCCGACTTTAAGGGCATGTGTTTTAAATTAGTGACATTAACCAGGCACTTTCTCGGCTGTGCGGTTGATCTGCAGTGACATACGATGATCTCGGGTTTTAAACCGGCTGGTCTGAACTCCTTGGTGACTTACAGTTTTGGAAGTGCCTCCGATCGAGCCTAAAGCACGACAGGAAGGCTGCAGCAGCCTGGCACTGATCAGAACAGCGTGATCAACATCTGGAAGCAATGAAAAGTCCGCGAAAGCGCGGTCCCACCCTCTCCCCTGAGTCCCAGCAGTCACGGACTCTACCTACAAGTCAACTCACAATCCCACCACACACAATTCCTCAAAGTCATACGAAGCCTCCAAGGAAAATCCACCACATAAAACTGACATACTAATTCTGATCGGGAATAGGGGTGACTAACACACTGATATCCGCTCCACATCCTTTGTGTGCGCTTTCGTTTAAATTGCCCCGCGATCATCAAGTAAACTGCCCCGGGGCTCTTCCAAACTGCCCCCATCACCTTGGGCACCAGAGGGGCTTCAATTCCCCGCAGACGGCGGCTCTCAGATCAGCCCGTTACCTCCAGACTCGGACAAAACCGCCGGAAAACAAAGAGCGGAGCATCTCCATCGAGCAGGGCAGCGGAGCGAGGAAAGGCCCTTCACATCACAGGACGCGTGTGGGAAATAAAAGAGGAATATTTTACCTACCCCCTTCCCGTCCCGTCCCGTCCCGTCCCGTCAGACGCGCAAGGCCAGCAGTCGGACTGACAGCGAGACAAAAACACCGCAGCCAAATCCAGACCCCCTCTCCCCCTCCCTCCTCTCCCCTCTCTCCTCTCTCTTAAAGAGCCAACAGCAGCACTGAGCGCCTCTCTCCCTCCCGAGCCACACAGTCCAGCCCTCTGCCCGACGCCAGCCTCAGAATAAGCGGCTCAACCGCTCGATCGAGCGCGCAGATGATCAGATGATGATGAGCAGATGATGACACTGAGAGTATGTAGAGGTTGGTACTCAGCTCCTCCATCTTTTCATCGCGTGAAGGTGCGCTCAGCTGCTGATCACCTCGTTGTAACGATCGCAGGAGCATTACGTCAGATCTTCCGCCCTCAAATACAGTCAGGCTGCCATTACTGCGACCTACAGTTCGCCCTGGATCACCGGGGGGAGGGGGAGACAGTCCCCTGCGCTCAGAGACGGACAGTGTCAAACAAACACGCTCCTCGTCCCAGTGCGATGTTTAGATCGCTGCACTGACGGACACTCCGCATTATAGAGGCACCGGTGACCAGCCCCAACATGGCGGGCTGATGAAGATGCCTTAGAGCTGAACAAGAGAAGAGCCCAAACCTGCTCTCACACCCCTCTTTACTCTGATTATACATCATCCCTAGCATGCCTCGAAGGCTGATTAAAAACGTTCAAAGAAATTGTATTACACACACACACGAGTGTGAACAAAAGGTAGAACAGTGGAGTGGTGAGGATGCAGGGAGTAGAGGTAACAGGTGGAGGGATTTAAATACTTCAGCAGTTCAGTGTAACAGCGAGTGTGGAAGAGAGGAGAAGAAGAGAGTGCAGGCAGGTTGGAATGGGTGGAGAAGAGTGGCTGGAGTGATCTGTGATAGACTGGTGCCAGTGAGTGTTAAGAGGGAAGGTTTACAGGATGGTAGTGAGACCAGCTATGTTGTACAGGTTGGAGACGGTGGCACTGACAAAAAGACAGGTGGAGCTGGAGGTGTCAGAGTTAAAGATGCTGAGATTTGCGCTGGGTGTGACGAGGATGGACAGGATTAGAAATGAGTGTATTAGAGGGACAGCTCAGGTTAGACATTTTGGAGACAAAGTTAGAGAAGCAAGATTGCGCTGGTTTAGACATGTCCAGAGGAGAATCTGAGGATTAAAGGATAAAGGATTATTTTAGGAGAAAGATGTTGAAGATGGAGCTGCCAGGAAAAGAGGAAGACCAAAGAACAGGTTTATGGACCAAAATGTGGTCATAAACAATCAAATCTAGCTACGCTTAAGCTATAGCTTAAAAAAAATTAACAAAAAACCAAAAATTCTGTAACTTTTTTGATTTTTATTTTTTTTAGCTGCTCCTCTAAACTGACAGTTGCAAATACTAAGCTTTTAAAACACATACATTTAAGAATTAAGTTTAATACAAAGAGTAAAAAAGAGAAATATACACAAATAAATAGAAATTCATCGACAAGTTTTAGGTCGATATTTTGCACAGTGTTCAGAGTGAAGGAAACAGTAGACATCACACGGACATTGGAATGTGTGGGACAGTAGATACAACAGTGTCAGTTACAGTAGTTACAGTAAAAATTAAGAACAGCAGAGAATTACAAGAGTTTAATATTGGAACAGCACCAAATAACTCATTATGTCACCCTGTATATTTTCACTGTTTTAACAGGTTCTTCTTGCATCCAGTTGATTGCTTTACAATTATCTTTTAGCTCATTTACACCTCTGTGCATTTAATATCAAACACATTCAAAAGTGAGTGCAGATGAACAAGTGGCAGACTGAACTCCCTGCAGTGCAGTGGTAGTGTGGTTTGTCAGTGCTGGATCAGTTTCAATTTTTTATGTGCCCTATATTATGTGCCTCTTTCTTTGTGTTGTGTACTCAGTGACATGTCAGTTTAGTGATTTGTGTGGGAATGTCATGACCGACAGCTTGAGCTGAACTTCTCAGGGCTGAGGGAGGACAGATACAGGTTTTAAGTAGTTATCAGTAGAACCTCCCACAGCCAAGTGGGTAAAGAATGTGGCTAAACAGTCCATAAAGTATAAATATTTTTGGAGCATGGTAGTGAAACATAAAAGCTTTGGACAGGTTTTCTTGCTGGGCTCAGAAAGGCAGTCAGAAAGATTCACTAGGATTAAACCCACCGAGTGCTGAATACCAACACTACAGGGTTCTCAATGGCAATAGCATTACACCAATAGACACAGTTTCAGTTTTCCCTCTTGCTCTCTCTCCCCCTAACCCCCTGTTCAAGCACAAAAGGAGGAAGTGCAGTGGACTATTTGGATTCCCACGTTGAGCATAATCTAAAATTACCTCTATCCTGCAGGGAGAGCGCTTGTTTTGGGAGTTTTCCCCCCCAAAGTGCCTGCTTGCAGGCATCGCTACCCGGCCTCAGGAGAGGCTGTTTATGCCATGGATAACCTTCTAAATAAACACATGCGATTCCTCAGACTGGATGGGAGGAGTGCAGAGTGGAAGGGGAATAAACCCAGGAAGGTTATGCTGGGTGGTAGGACAAGGCAGCCAGGCACCTAGGTGAGCGTTTCATTCCTGGCCCCTTTCTGGACAGCGTTGGACTTGTGTTCTTCAGCAGTCGGCCCGGCGAAAGCTAGACCTGCTGAGCGAATTCCTGCAGAATGAGAAGAGATGCAGAAACTGGGTCAGATTTCAGTGGACCTGCCTGGATCGCTTAGATTGTTTCCTCAGAGTGAGTGAAGGGGCTGATTGTGAGGCAGGTGATGTTGGGATTGCTGGCCCTGATTGACACAGCTGCAGGCAGCCAACTTACACAGGAGGAACACAGCTGGATGGAGAAAAGAACTCAAAACACAAAGTAAAGTGCTGACACTTGAAATATGATCATTATTATTTTATCTGCTGTATGCACATTTGTGAGTGGTTATCTAGGACGCTGTGTATAAATGAACCTGTAAGCACACATGCATGTACAGTCATGTGAAAAATTAGGACACCCTATGAAAGTTTGTGTGTTTATGTAATATTCTTGGACATATGAATATTTAATCTCAATTTTAACAATACTGGGAGATTCAGGTAATATAACTAAACAATTAAAACCGAAGAAAAGACTTTTCAAAATCTTCTGTAAAATGTAATTCTACAAAAATGCGATTTCTGGCGAGGAATAAATTAGGACACCCCCACCTTTATTTCCAATTAAAATGGCTAAAATCACACACAGGTGTAGCACATCAGGTGCACATGATTAGAAAATATCTGTTACTTAGTATTTTGAAGGAGGTTTGCCCCATTTAAACCTCAGACTTTTAGTTTTGGGTTCTCCTGACTGTTGAGGTAAAAGTGAACACCATAGTGAGATCAACAGAGTTGTCTGAAGCCTACAGAAAGAAGATTGTAGCAGCTTGAAATTCTGATAAGGGATTTAAAAAGATCTCAAAATAATTTGCAATCAGCCATTACACTGTCTGGAAAATAGTCTACAAGTGGAAAATCTCCAAAACAGCTGCCTACATGTCCAGGTCAGGCTGCCCAAGCAAGTTCACCCCAATAGCAGACCAGAAGATGCTAAAAGAAGTCTCCAAAAACCCTAAAATGTAATCACGGGACCTACAGCAGGCTCTTGCTACTGTTTATGTGAAATTGCCTCTACAATCAGAAAGGCTGCACAACTTTAACCTGCATGAAGAGAAACATCAAGGCCAGACTGAAGTTTACCCGAGAGAACGTAGACAAAGACCAGGACTTCTGGAATAATGTTCTTTGGACAAATGAGTCTAAAACTTAATTATTTGGACACCAGAGGACATGTGTGGTATCAACCAAATACAGCGTTCCAGGAAAAGAACCTCATATCAACTGTGAAGCACGGAGGAGGAAGTGTCATGGTTTGAGTATGTTTGCTGCAGCAGACCCTGGCCAGCTCACCATCATAGAATCCACCATGAATTCTATTGTGTATCAGAGGGTGCTTGAGGAACATGTGAGACCATTTGTAAGAACATTAAAGCTGAAGTGGAACTGGACCCTGTAACATGACAATGACCAAAAATATACCAGTAAATCCACCAAGGACTGGCTGAAAACTAAGAAATGGAGAGCACTATAAAGTAAATATAATATAAAATATATAATCCCATTGAGATGCTGTGGGGTGACTTGAAGCGTGATGTACATGCAAGAAACCCCTCAAACATCTCACAGCTTAAAGAATTCTGCATTGAGGAGTGGGGCAGACTTTCCTCAGACCCATGTCAGAGGCTGGTAGATGCAACAAGAAGCGTTTCTCTCCGGTATTGCAGCAAAAGGGGGAACACTAGCTATTAGGGGGTAGGGTGTCCTAACTTTTTCCTCAGTACGAATTCACATTTTTGTTGATACCTTTTGTTCAATGAATAAATCAAGGTAATTTTTTGTTGTTTACCTGCAATTAAATCACTTTCTTTTCCAGAGATAAACAAAAACAAGATTAGACATCAATATGTGAACATTTCTTAATAAAGAACTGAATATTTAATGGGGTGTCCTAATTTTTTCACATGACTATTTACAGACGCATAGATTGTTTGTAATTTAATTTAATGCTAATTTATTGCTGCACACTGCTGATGTGACTAATACCATGTTAGAAGCATGCACACTGCAGGTTTGTACACACCAACAGCTATATAGCTATATAGCTCTATATATATATCTAAATCAAATCAATATTTGGTGTGACCACCCTTTGCCTTCAAAACAGCATCAATTCTTCTAGGTGCACTTGCACACGGTTTTTGATGGAACTCGGCTGGTAGGTTGTTCCAAACATGACTGTGTTTCAACCTCCGTGTGACATTGATGATCATCAGCACCTGTTTGGTAAAACTGGTTGATCGTACACCGACTATAATCCTACAAAATCCCTGACTTTGTGCAAGTGTACCTAGAAGAACTGATGCTGGTTTGAAGGCAAAAGGTAGTAACACCAAATATTGATCTGATTTAGATTTTTCTTTTGTTCGCTCACTTTGCATTTTGTAAATTGCTAAAAAAAAACACACATTATTTATATTTCTGAAAGCATTCTTTGTTTACAGCATTTTTTCCACACCTGCCTAAAACCTTTGCACAGTACTGTATACACACACACACACACACACACACACACAAAAGGTCACAAGTTTAGGCTACTTTATATTAAGGGTCAAATTCTGCAAAGTCTATAAAAAAAGAAATTAATAAAAATGAAGCCATCAGCAACAAAACCTCACAGTTCTATATAAGCCAAAATAACTAGCAAAAACATAGAACTACATAAGTAATAGATTCCTCAAGGCCAGCACAAACGCTAAACTATCTTACACTGCCAAGTCCAATATGAGAAGAATTTTTTTAATCAGTGTGCTGTCTGGCAAAATCACTTAGTTTTATTGTTGTTCACAAATATGCTTTGCCTAATTATTTGCTGATAGAATCTGATTTATTTCTTGGACTTTGGCCTATATGCTATTTCAGGAATCATTATAATGGCAATGCACTGCAGCTTTTGCAAACATTGTCTCTGTGGGCCATTGAGAAAACCTGCCAATGCAAGCAGGGCTTGATTTGTATCGTGACGTCAGAGAGTGTATCAAATGTATCAATTCAAAAGCATAGTTTTCTTGCAAACATTCAAGAAAACAGACAGGCAGACAGAAAAAGTAAAACAATCTGAAGACAAGCTAATTAATGAAAAGAAATGTAAAATGGAGAGTGATACCTTTGTGAAGGTGTTGAAGGGATTGGCTGTAGTGATCTGTAGAGTTGGGGAATCTTGCGGTTAATGAGAGGGTACAGAGCCTCCTTCAGTTTACTGTAGTTCCTCTCCAACTCACGATGGTACTCCTTTTGGTCAGGCCCAATCAGAGCTTTGTTTTTCCTGAGAGCATCCTCACATCTAACACATAACAGATATTAAAGAGAATATTGTAAAGACTATACACAGTGTCTGTGTGTGTGTGGTTTAAATGTCTCCTAACCTCTTTGTGAAGTCTTTAAAGCAGAGACGTAGTTTATTGTGATGCCGGAAGAGCTTCGGATCATCTGGAATTTCAGACA
Organism: Hepsetus odoe; assembly: GCA_017165825.1. Taxonomy (NCBI): domain Eukaryota; kingdom Metazoa; phylum Chordata; class Actinopteri; order Characiformes; family Hepsetidae; genus Hepsetus; species Hepsetus odoe. The sequence goes on from CM029368.1 coordinate 17,191,385, forward strand.
AAAAGACTTGGGCTACCTCCAGAGGACCCTAAAAAAATAATCAAATGTTAATTCCCATAAGTTCATATGTACAAAGCAATTTCTCTCACAGTATTCTTTGATAAAAGCTCACCTGGTTGACGGTCGTGCCCACACAACCCTGCAGCACCATCTGTAGCATCTTCGAGTCTGCAGGGTCCTGGTGAGTAGCGAAAGCCAACTCCTGAGTCTTCTTTTGCATGTCCTCAATAGCCACCTCAATCGGAACAAGGATTATCTGACAGATGAGAGGCACTAAAAGTGTCAAGAAATATTTCTGATCCCAAAATGCACAAATGAATCTCCTTTTACAAACACTTTGCCCAGAGCATAAAATTTAAGTCAATGAAGAAAACATCACAGCTGTAAATGAAATAAAAAATAAAAATGCAGTGTGAAAAGGACATGTGGTATGAAGGTTTAGTGCTTTAAAAAAAAAAAAAATTATATATATTTTTTTTAAATAGAGCACCCAATGATGAAAGAAGTGCCATTTGTACTCTTGATAACTTTTGACAGAGGCAGCCAATCAGGTCTACTGGCTATCTTGGGAAAGAAAAACAAAAAAAACAATACAGGGTGGGGTCAGATGGGGCTATAGCTCAGCACACCATACTCACAGACTTTTGGTTTTCTGAAGATATGATGTTTTATAACAAATCTGAATCTAATCAGAGTACGGTCATGCATAACACACACATATATATGAACAGAAAGATATCGGTACCTCCTCCTTCTGGATAACATTGATGCGGGTCTTGATATATGGGAATGCATGAGAGGTTGTCAAAATGGTTTTCCGTTTGTACTGTTCATGCAAGTCTCCGTGTGCACGACCATCCAGCGTAAATGGTGTGCAGTACATGAACGTGCGCAGGTTGTAGTTCTTGTCAAAGTATGTGATGCGCTCCTTCAGCTCATATGTGTCAAAGAATGGCTCTACATATGTGATCTGGAGATATGCCTAGGTGCGCACACACAAAAACAAAAACAAAAAGACTGATCTCATCCACTGACAATGAAAAACAGACTTGTCTTCTACAAGCAGAAACAGATATGAACTAAACAGCAGATATAGATACAAATTATCTTTATGTCTGACTTTGTTTGGGTCGAACTTGCTCTTGTCCACAGGGTTGGAGTCCTTGATGATCTCAACAATGTCATCACCAAAGCGTTCGGAATAGAATTCCTAATAATACCAGAGAACAAGTGTACACGCTTTATGACTACCTACATCTGACGAATCATAAAGAATGAAGAAGAAACATATGTTGTAACTCTTTTAATCATAACTGTATGAAAGAGAGGGACATGCCTCCAATCTGTGTGAAATCTCAGCCAGCTTGGTAATGGAAGGCTCTTTATATACAAACTCCTGCTCGTCTAGATCTCCAAAGCGACAGCCGTAAAAGCCCACGCGGAAGTAGGTCCCAAACATTCTCTAAACCCTGCAGGAGGTAGAGAAGGAGAGAACAGAAGGGACAAAAGCTGAGATGTGAGGGAACATAAAATCAACCCAAATAAATATGACATTAGCAGACACTTCAGACAGTGGCCTGAAGGCTCATCATTGAGTATGTGTTTCTCAGTGTTGGCTGGCAGGCCTGGCAGGAATACCAACTCCTGCAACTCTTGTGAAAAGCTTTTATTTAAGAAACAGAGTCAAAGACAGTCTGGTGTCGTAATAGAGGTTCATGTCCTTACACTCACCCGAGACACATCCAGCCAGAGCAGACATGGAGACAAGTGGGAGAAAGGGGAGATAAAGAGGGAGCGTGTGTGAGAGAAGGATTTGACATATAGCACTGATAAGCACAAATACAAGTAAGATAAATACAGAACAATATTATCATGTATATGTATTTGGAGACATACCTCCCAACCTGAGCTCTACAGAAGGATCCAAACCAGCATATAATTGCAGTAGCAGAGAGAGGACAAAGAGTGAAACACTAGTTAAACATGAAAACACTCTTTGCCAACAGTAGCAGTAAAAACTGCTATAGCCATGTTTGAACCCAGGGCTGAGTTCAAAAAAGAAACAAAATATTTAAGTAGATATATGACAGTTATGCGATTATGTAGGTATAATGTAGACTTGTACATTAGTTCCAGAGTTCCAGTCATGTGTGAACAAACTCCGTCTCAGAACAGACCTGGTTGTAGACTTTGTTAAAGGCGTCCTGCAGCTTGCCATGGACAGAAGCCAGCTTCTTGAAGTCTCTGTTGGCCTCATGGATAGGGCAAAGGATTTTATAGACCTCATTTATGGCTTCATACATAGCAGCCTGGAGTACAAAAGTAAATTAACCACTTATTATGTAAAAGCACCCTTTCACTTCTACTGCAAATCCATTACAAACGAATCAATGACACCTTTAAATTCTGGGTCAACAGTAGTGCTTAAAAACAATGTAGAACTTTCTTTATTCTTTAATTTTGCTAAATTGTCAGATTCCTAAAGATAGACAAAGAATCCAATAAACGAATAAGGCAAACATGGTGCACTTGGAGATTTATTTATTGCGTAAATTCCAATTTTATATCTATGAATGGTAGAAGTTAATGGACTTTTGTTCTCAGGATTTGGTATGACCCCCTTGTGCCCCAAAAACTGCCCCTTAACATCATTGATAAATCCTGAAAATTGGCTCTGTACCAAACAGCTTTGTTTCCAGGATGTCAGCAGGTTTCTTAACATAACGCATGTAACATGAACCCTTCCACAACAATTCTGAGTAAAGGTAAGGATTTTAACTTGGCCATTCCAAAACATTAACATTATTCTTTAACCTTTATTTTTTATTATTTTTTTTATTTTTACAGTAAATTACTTTTGTGGTCAGGACCAGTGTCCTGTTGTGTAACTTGCTTTCTCTTGATTCAGTTCACTGAAATGTTCCGGCATTTCCTTTAGAGGATACTTCATTGTCATCAATCTTGCCCAGATGTAGTAAAGCAGGCCCAGACCTTGATACTATCTTCACCATGTTTGACAGATGGAATACTATTCTGATGCTCAAATGGAATCATCAAATAACTATTTAAAACCAACAGCTGTATTTTGGACATGTCTGTCAACAAAATATAATTCCAGCTGCTTTGAACTTTAGATATGTTGAAATGTACTCTTTTTTCTCCTTCTAGCCCTGCCACATACACCACTGTTCTGCTGATATGAACTCATTGTACATGAATATTATCCAGTCCGAGAGAAGCTTTTGGTTACTCAGAAGTTATCCTGTTCTTTTTTGTGATGCTGCCAACCATTACATACTTTTCTCTTGGATCTTGGCTGACCACTCCTGTTGCAGGTTACAATGGTCCTGAATTTCCTTCATTTGTACACCATCTGTCTGACTGTGTATTGTTTTTGTCTGTTAAGTGCAGATTCTTTGGGGGGGGGGTTTAATTCTTTTTCCACCTGATGAGCATCCACAACTTTTTCTGTAGCCCTCAGAAAGGTTCTTTGTTCTTGCCACGACACACTTCCAGTGTTGTGAATATCAGACTTTGATAGATCCCTGCTCTTAAAATAAACCACAGGGCCCACTCACAACTAATCTGACTGATGGTGACATTTAAGTCACATAAATTTATCTTTAATATCACCTTCAAATAAACTGCTAATCACAAGCTGCCATTCACAACTGGTATCAAATTCTGATGATTGTTCAGGTCATATTTTCGCAGAAATTAAAACTTCTGATGGGTTCAGATCTCTCAAGAACCTCTTTCAGTAGACTTATGCTCTCACCATGTTAAAGGAGGCAGCTGCTTGTTCCAGAAGGCCAACTAGCCCAGCCTCACTGAAGTACTTCCCAGCACAGATGCCCTCTTCCTCTGGGGACAGGATGTCATCTGACACAGCTGACTCCTCTAGCACATTAGAGGAGATTTTCTATGCCAAACATAGATGAAACACAGAGTGACTACTACAGCCGAAATGACATATTAAAATTGAATATAAAAAAAGTGGATTTTTTTTTAAACAGATCATTTCAGAAATGCTTTATAATGCTCTTAAACAGGTATGTCAAATTCAATTGCACAGGGGGCCAAAACTCAAAGCACACCAAGTATATTTTTGGAATAATATTGTATCCTGTCTGTTTTGATTCATATTCAACTTAAACTTAAAATAACTAAAAAATAATATTATAATAATAAAATAATATTTTGTTCTACATAAAAAATATCCCGTCAAAATTATAAAAATTAAAAATATGAACATGCTGCAAAAAAAACCCTGAAAATATAAATAAAAATTGTGCTTTCATGTTAAAAAAATAAATAACATTTTACACTTTCTTTGCCATTTTGTCAGAGCTGGATGCTTGATGTCTTTTCTTGGCAACAAGTTTCTTTATGTTTGGCCATTGTTAGGGTATGCGGATATGATCGCAGGTAGCCTAGCATTCGGTAATTTCGGGATGTGTAGTTTGTATGTTATCGGCGCTTAAAAAATAAATAAAAAAATAATGAACAAGAAAAAAAAAAAAGTATAAAATTTTAGTTAAATTAAATAACAACAAAAACAACAATGACAAAAATATTTCAGTCAGTCATAAAACTGCTATTTGGCACCCTTGTGTTGACCCCCACATCCACAAACATATATTCAGAAAGCTCTTCTACCTGGAATGAGACACAGCCAATAGGGAGGTAGGGACAATCTTCCAGCATGTTGAGATATTCTGCCACCAGGGCAGCACTGTGGACCAGGCAGTGAGCAGCTTCTGCATGGTTTCCCCTCTCTGAGTGCTTCCCAGCCATATTCTGCAGCCAGGTCAGACGCAGGTCAGGAGAGTTCTGGTAGCCCTTAGCGATTCTAGAGCACATAAATTAAGGGCAAATTCAATACTTTTACAAAGAACTGACATCTGATGACATTGAAAACTATTGTCCTGATGTCTTACCTGTACATGAGGTCTAGCAGCATCTCAGGGTCCTGCTGATGCTCTTTCATTTTCACTGTGTCTGTCAGGATCATGTGCAAGTTGAAAACCAGGTCCTGAACCTAATTAAGAAAAGTAGTGGGATTCAAGTCTTAGAATGGGCTACCCTTTAAATTTCGTAAGGTTATTTTAAATCATGCGGTCTGTATGTATGGGTGTGGATGTGTTTTTGACCTGCTCTGGAAAAGGTGAGTCTCTTAGCTCCAAGTCTTCTTCTGCGTAGGTCAGAATAGTTTTGAGGGATCGACGCAGATGTTCCTCATTAAAGTTCTGGGAAGTGCCCACCAGGGATGACAGAGACATGGTCACCTGCATCTTGACGCGTGCAAAGTTCTGCAGTATCAACCAGACACAGCAAAAACACCTCTATTACTTTCTCATAATCAGTTGCACAGTAACAATAAAAATCAACATTATTATTTTCTTTCATATTTTATCCATAGATGTGTAGGTGTGTCTCTTACATTGCCGATCTCGTAATTCTGTCTCATGAGCAGGTAGAGAGAGGCGCTTGCATGACTGCGCACAGACCCAACACTGCTGCTACAGTGGCGCAACAAGCGCAGACACAAGTCAGCACACAGCTCAGTGTCCTCTTCAAATAGCATTTCTGGGAACTGCGCATGCGTACACACGTACAAATACATACACACACACACACACACACACACACCATACACACATTATTCACAATCTACACACTTACAAACTTCATGTTTAGGACATGAAGCATGCATTGATATATTCCAGCTCAAAATCCCTGTTAGTAAATTTTCACATAAGGCAGTGCACATGCGCACACATACACGCGCGCGCACACACACACACACACACACACACCTTAAAGACCAGAGCTCTCTGTGTAGTGAAGCAGTGCTGCAGGAACAGGGCACTTTGGTTGCCTGCCATGCTGTGGAGAAGAACCTTCAACACGCCACCTAACACACTCTCCTTAAGTTCTGATAGCACCACCGTCTGCGAAAGAGTTAAACACATGCATTTATTAACAGATATGAATATCACTGAAAGTTTGCAACGACACAAGTAACGCAGAAGAAAGAAGCCAAGAAAGATAGTACATGAAAAAGAAAACTTTTATTCCTTTACTTTGACAACGATTTCCAGAGTGTCCAAGACTATTAAGGAGGCTTCAGTTGCCAAGTTTCCATCCACGACTGACTCTTGCTCCACCTCCGCTTTTGTCCTGCACATGTACACAGACACTGTTTACAGTAAGCTGCCTACCATGTGGTTAATTAAGTCAAGAGCCAACTCAAAGTATTAAGACATTTAGTGTGAATATGTGTAGCAAGAGAGAGAGCGCGAGAGCGAGAGAGAGAGAGAGAGAAAGCAAACCCACTTATCTACTCTGTCTGTGTTCTGTCTCCAGTGAGTGACATTCTTTCTCCACCTCACATTCTCCTGGTTACCATAAGGACTCCTCTCTACAAAAGGTATAACATTTGTGATCACAAAAAACCTTTAATAGTCACAAACCCAAAACAGACACACACACTGTACAGCTACCTCTGCAGCGGCGAACCATCTCTTGCCGGGCTCCAATCGTTCCCAGGATGGCCTCCTCCAGACGAGCCTTCATGTCCTGAGACTTCTTAAAAGTGAGGCTGTTGATTCTTTCCAGTGTTTTCTTCCCCTAAACTCACCAATAAAATGTACCAAGACACCCAGATGCATTAAGTAAAAGTAAGTAACTTTAATGTTAAGTTCTATGTGGCTTCAAAGTTTTCCTGTCTGGTGTTAATTTTGACAGCTGCTTTAGATTAAGTCTTTAGATAAGAATGCTTAGATGTTTTTGTCACATTTTAGTAATTTCTATCCTTCATTGTTTTAGTCTAGTTTTAGTAGTTTCATTTCAGTCAACTTTTAGCTACTATTTTTAGTCAAAATGTTTAATCTAATGTTCATTTCTAATTAAGCTAATACATATGCACTGGTGCTGTCCAGTATAATTTTTGTTCCTTACCACAATACTACTTATTGGCATATTCAAAACTTGAACCTGCATGTTTTGTTTTGTCCCCGTTACAGCATGTTCACTTTATCTTAAAATGGCTTTAATTTAGCTGAGCAGTAGTAGGAGATTGAGTGTTAATGAAACTGAAAACACCAAATAATGCAGGGCAGACCAAGACCAAGCTTGTAGTTTATGGGTTCTGAAAAGAGCGACCTTCATTTGTCTCTCATATTTATACGCAATTTAAAATGGACTGATTTCATTGAACAAAAAATATTTTTTCTCTCTTTCTTCATGTTCTTTATATCTAACTTTTACTCTTTATATAATGGAATTGTTTCACTATTTAGTTGCTGCTTTCCACTGTTGTTCAGGGACATTACCTTATATTCAAAGCAGGAGATGGCGAGGTGCAGAAGGTCAAGCAGGCGGTTGATCTGCAGAACAGAGAGTTCTGAGAGCCAGCGCTCCAGCAAAGCCGCATCAGCGTTCTTCAGGACCCACAGCACACACACCAGAAGAGTCCTGCTGCACTCAGCAGAGAGAGCGCTGCACTGACGACCCCCCTGAACAAACAGCACAGACACATTTAACTGACACAAACCCACACACATACAGTATAGGCTTACTGCCTCCTTGTCTAAAAACAGTGGCCCATTCTGGCAGTCATGCACAGAGGATGTCCTCACACACCCACAAAGAAAAACAGACACTCATGACCCTCATTTCCCTACCATGTGAAAGTCATTAATAGGGTGAAGATCTTGACTAAAGGCTGCTAAGCCTCACTGAAACATATTAGGCAACAGGGACTAGTGGGAGAAAACGGTACTGCAGAAGTACAGAAAAAAAGAAAAATAAAAAAAACATTCTCAGAGATGTCTCACCAACGCCACACTCTGGTGGCTTATCAGAAGTACTACAACTAAGACCTCATTTTATTCAGGAAGAACGTTCCTGAACAAACAAAAATGGTTTCGACCAATGGAATATACACACAGCTATGAATTATATGAAACACAAAGACATCATCAACACATGAAATTAGCACTATGACACTAAATAAACACCACAGAAAAAACCTGTATTAGCACTGAGATTTCCTGTCTTAAAGAAGGCCTGTTGCTCACCACTGTAGGCAAAGTGAATGGGTTGACTTTGCAGTGTGGTAGTGGTGAACCAGCTATAGCCAAAGCAATAGACGGGTTGATGGTCCCATTGTCTGGGTCATTGTCATCAACAAGTGCGGAGGCATGCCGAATGCGCTGAGGTGAGGTATCTGATGAAAAAAATGAAAGAAAAAGGCATAATTAATTAAAATAAAAAAACAAAAAAAAAAACAACAGGAAATACCATGCTGTGTGTAGAGCCTGACTGTGACCTTTAAAACAAAGACCACTGAAAGCAAAAAGAGTTAAAAAACCACGAGGTTAAAAATAGCCCAAAGTAACAATAAGAAGAATGATGTTTTCTTGGCAGCTCACCAGTAAAGTCATGAAGCTGAGGCAGCGTCTCCATAACGACTGGTATAAGCGGCAGGTACAGCTGGGCGATGTGAGCGCGGACCTGGGGATCGGTGTACCGCTGATCCGCATCGTGACTGCACAGCAGAGAGTGTACTGCGCTGATAGCTTTCTTGTGCAAGAAGAAGACACTAAAGAAACGTTTGGGAGTGAGTAAGGTTAGTGTGCAGGTATTACTTTTGGTAACGACCAAATGAAATATTTGATCTAGGATATTTTCTTGGAAATTGGGCTGAAATGATTACACTAGCAATAAAGTGTTTAGGCTGCTATGATTAATATTGGTTTTGGACAAACCGTCATTCAGCTTCACGAATAAACAAGTCAACAGCAAAACTCCCACAAAGGTAAAATATTCAAGTAGGGCTCACCCCTCTCCATCAGGCTCCAGAATGAGGGCTAGCTCTGAGAGCAATAGGCCGGACAGGAAGTGCTGCTGCCGAAAGGGTACAGATAGCTCAAACATGCTGACAACACCCTGATCTTGTATTGGACAAGAAAATGCTGAACTCTGGAAACAAGAGTCAGATAAGGAGACCAACATTAGTGAATTAACATGCATGAGGTACTCTGGCACAGCGTACAAGTGTAATCCCATCCACTTAAAAAGGACACGTCATCTTAGAGTGTGTGTAATACTGTATATATATATATATCCAGTTATATATATATATATATATATATATAACTAATGCAATCAAATCATAATTATATTGCAAATTGTGATGTAGTTCCAGGTTCGTTTGTATTGTTTGACCAAAACAACTACCTATTGTTGGATAATACAGACCAGCCATTAAACCAACATTAAAACATATTGTGAAGATGCCCTAGCACTACCCCTACAGATCTAACCTGTGAAGGAATGGATTTTACATGAACTTTGACGTTTTGTCAAGCACGTGCTCAATTTGTCATGCAGATGCTTGATTAGAGCAATATCTGGGGAATTTGGAGGTTAAATCAAAACCTTTTAATTTTCCCCCAAAGAGCTTCAGAAAAACAGTGGGGGTCATCAAATCAGATAAACTTTCTCCTTTTCTTTCGGTCCTCTGCATCTTCCTCCGAAACCAACTGCCTGAGTGTTCTCTCTCACCAAATCCATAAACCTCCTCTTTGGACTTCCTCTTTTCCTCTTTCATGGTAGCTCCATCCTCAACATCCTTTTCTCAATATAATCCTTGTATCTCTTCTGGACATGTCCAAACCAACACAACCTTGCTTTTCTAACGACTTTGTCTTCAAAATGTCCAACCTGAGCTATCCTTCTAATATACTAATTTCTAATCCTGTCTATCCTCGTCACACCCAACAAAAATCTTAGCATCTGTAACTCTGACACCTCAAGCTCTGCTGCCAGTCTTTTGGTCAGTGCCACTGTTTCCAACCCATATAGCATAGCTGGTCTCACTACCATCCTGTAAACCATTCCTTTCACTCTTGCGTATGTGTCTGTAACAGATCACTTCTGCCATTTGTCTCCCCCACTCCAACCTGCCTGAACTTCTTCACCTCTTTTCCACACTCATTACTCTTAAATTCTGATCCCAATTAATTTAATTCATCCACCTTTCTCACAACTACTTACTGCATATCTCCCCTCTAGAGCATATCTCCTCCTCTCCAGGTTCTACTCAAGCTGTTCCCTACTCTTGCTACTGGCCACATTATCAGCAAACATCATCGTCCACAAAATCTGTTCATTACCATTGCAAACAACAATGGGCTCAGCGATGATCCTTGATGTAATCCCATTTTTACTTTAAATGCATCGGTCACTCCTACTGCAGACCTCACCACTGTCACACTACCCTCATACATATCCTGTTCTATTCTCACTCAAAGGCCACACCTGACTTCCTCATACAAAACCATACTCCCACTATAATTACTAAAGTTTTGCCCATCACCCTTCTTAAAAATTGGCACTAGTTCACTTCTCCTCCACTCCTCAGGCATCCTCTCCCTTTCCAAGATTGTGTTAAACAATCTGGTTAGATACTCATCTACCATCTCCCAAACACCTTCATGCTTGCACAGGTTTATCATCTGGACCAACAGCCTTTCCATTCTTCATCCTCTTCTTCACTGCCCTCACTTCCATCTCACTGCACTTCCTGGTTCACCATCTTCACATCATCCAATCTTCTATACTTCTCATTCTCTTCATTCATCAGCCCAACACACTCTGCCAGTTTGTTTCCATTTCTGTCCTTTATCACCCTTGCCTGATGCACATCTACTGCCCCAAGTATCACTCTGCCTACAACAGCTTACCTTTTATTTTCCCCAAAAAAAATGCGTCCTGGTGTCTTCTTTTCCATAGCATGCAAGTAATAAGCATGCAAACATGCAACTAAAGACCCTGTCTTTTATTAGGTACAAACCATTGCATACCAGAAAAATCCATATAACTTGCACTGATCCAGTCAACTAACCAAATCCGCTCTTGTCAAAGTCTCACAGATGACTCCAACATAAATTTTAAGAACTGTCTGTGCACTCACTAATGTTGTGGCTTGTCGGAGTATGAATAAATAAGAATACTATAATAACAAACAATACATAGTGTCTACATACTTGTGAGGTGGTGGATGAGGTTGAAGGTGAGGGAGAGGCAGGAGGACTGAGAGTAGAACATGGCAGGTTGAGTGTTACGTAGTGTTCATGACTGCAGACAATACGCAGAAAGTCCATCCTCAGAGCAGTTAGAGAGCTGGGATTCTGTGCCGTGTGAAGCTTATTAGAGATCTGAACACAGTGAACACAGTGAAAAAGTGAAAAAAGCAAACAATCTCACTGAAATTCCAATGAAATTAGTTGTATTGAAGGTACATATTTCTGACAGAAATGTGAGAATGAATGTGTCTTAAATGTGTTTACACATACCTGCTTATAGTAAGAGCGGATGAGGTTAAAGACAAACCCTCTGTCCATGAGAGAAAGAAGATCATTGAAGAAAAAGGCCAGACTGCTGTTTAATCTCTCAACAAGCTCAACATCCTGAAAGCCAGACAGAGAGCAGCAAGGGCTAAGCATGTTCATTCAGACTAGCTATTAAAATAACATTGGATCAGACCTAAATGTCCTTAAAAAAAAAAAAAAGGAGAGTGAGGTCATCCCTAAGTACTAACACTTATTTAAATATCCTTACCTTGTGGTATCTACTGGCAATATCTGCACTGATGGCGCACACCAATGCAGCAATGTCATCTACAAACCGGTCAGGAAAACGCTGGCGTCTCGGCACATCCATTCGGGAGGTGAGGAAGAGATGGTGGGCCATGCTCTTTACCTGAGAGAGATTCACACATCATAATAGAGCTTTTGATTTCTTTACCTACTGGATTTGTTTTTGAAGAGTGAAGCTATACATACATATTCCACAAATATCTGACAAATTACTCTCCAAACATGAAAAACTAATTTTACTGAAACTGATGTTGCTTTTTAGCTTGCATCACAGATTATATCCAGATGATCTAGCAGACCATTTCATTGTTATTATACAGCATTTCTGTAAGCTGTAAAACCAATTAGTTTTTTTTTTTAAAACCATTTGACTTGCATATCCAAATTCACATGCAAACAATTGCAGCATTATATGGTAAGATGATCATTTTTCAGTCCACAATAATGGCTGCTCACTGACCAATAAGTATAATTATTTAACTGTGTCAAGTGTGTCACTGGTTAGGGAGTTGGCTCCTGATTGGAAGATTCCTTCACCAGTAGCTTGCCCTGAGGTACCCTTGAGCAAGGTACCGTCCCCGTCATTGCTCCCTGGGCACTTTTAATAGCATGTGTGTGCATGGGTGAAATGCTGAAGTTGAATTTCGTTGTGTTCATTCGTTGCTACGTTTCAGAATGACAAGGGTAGTCACTTTCACTACTTTCTTTAAGAGTAGTTCCCTGTTTATAAGAATAAAATATGTGGTGTATATGTGCACAGAAGAGAGAGTGAAAGTGAGTGTAAAAGTGAGAGTGTGAGGCAATTACCATAAGCTGGAAAAAGAACCATGCCTGCTGAAGTGCCGCCTCTCTCACTGTGCTGGTGCTCACAACCCACTGCAGAGCCAGTTCCTCATGCAACAACTACACAGAGAGAAAAGCATTAATGGCAAGATACAAAGAAACAAACCACATAAATAACACACACACAGGCTGCATACTCTCTGTAGGTTACACACACTCACAGGTATTCAGTGACGTGAAAAGAATGATGACAGGATGAATCAGTGATGGACTGAAATAACTGTTTGTTTTACCTTCCTGGCGATATGTCTGGAAGGTGGTAAGAGGAAGGAGGCGCTCTCGATGAAGGCTGACATGCGGTTTGCTCCCCGCTCACTGGCCTGCTACAGTGGCCATGGGGATGAGGATGATGAGAGAGAAAATGGTAAAATGAAAAGGCATGCTCTGATGGAAACAAGGGCATGTGGACCCTTTCGAAAAACTGAATGGGAGAAAAAAAAGTGTGAAGGAAAACAAAGTGGAAAAAAACAAAAAAAACAAAAAAAAACCCAGTAAATGGGGTTAAAAAGACTACTGGTTTACATAAGAAAAGAGGCTGACCCACATGTCTCATGACTGGCTGCTAATCGATTTTTCTGGATAAAGTTATGCAGATGATTTTCAGTACTAAACTTGATTTCTGAAAAGCAGCCAACATGAATAAAAGCTCTGACAAAAAAGTATCATTTAATAAAAGCAAAGAGCCAGCACTGAAAGAAGACAGATGAAGAGGTGATGAATGAGTAAGAGTAGGCTTGACCTATAATGGATAATTACATTTCTTGCACATCCAAACACACAGACATGGGAAATCAGAAAGAGCAATGGGAATCAGGAAAAGATAAAAAGATATAATTGATCCTTCATGACCTGATATCAGGGTATAGGGTTTTCGTTAACAGAATAAATTAGTTGGGAAGTAGAGTGGATATGGGCTACTAACAGGACAGCAGGGAAACAAACAGAATATTAAAGCAATAGGTTAATTTGCAGTATTTTCTGCTTAGACCAAATATAATCAATATTCCAATATATGTTTGTGCTCCTTTGGGTTTTGCACTGGAGCTCTAAGTTTAATTTTAAATTTTTAGTAATCATCAGAATAGAACTGTATAAACTACAAACCTTAATCATCACATTCGTGCCTTAAAACAACTCATTTAGGGCTCATGTGGCTTCTAAATACATATGACGCATGGCCTTAAACAACTTTCTGTTAAAAATGTTCTGTTATAAGATAGACTTTTAAGATAACAAAGTAAGCTTTGGTGTAAATCTAAAAAGAATGAGAAATAAAACCAGAACACACTCTACACCAGATATTATTGTGATATTATATTGTGACTAACTGACTACAAACACATGTAATGGAAATTATGTACTGAGCTAAACCACTGCTTTAATAGAAAAGTAAGAGCGCTGGAGTGAGTGTGTTATAACACATTAATAGGACAGAAAGTGAAATTTTGGGATTGTATAATATTTGTAGAAAAGTAGGCCAAATGAGATGATATCACGAATAGGAGAATTAAAGGGATATCAGTTTGACAGGTTATTATTAGGAGAAAGTGGGATACTGGGGTACGGGTTATTTATCTGTGGGTAGGAAGACACAGGGGTATAAGGTATTATAATTAGTGGGAAATATAGGCTTTGAAAAGGGAGGGTGGTATTCGGGTATGGGGCAAGATTCAGCACCTGCTTGAGCTCACAGCTGGAGTTGGGGTTCCGTCGGAGCACGGCTCTGGAGCCCCCAGGAGCATAAGCAGAGTTTACCCAGGAGTGAGAACGATCTATTCCCTGCTCATCCACCGACAACACACGCGAAAACACAAACACACAGCGACATAGGAGGGCAAGGTCAGCAGGGCACTTATAAGGAAAGGCAGAAGAAGGAAACTGGACAGATTCTCAAGGAGTTGATTGGGAAGGGACATGGAGGGAGGACGAGGCAATGAGGTCTAAACAGGCGCTGGGCAAAATTATCAGGAGTGTAGTCCACGGTCATTTGCAGGAAGCAGCTCAACCACAGGCATGCATGACTACCTCTAGCAGCTAGCACAGGAAGAGCCTGCTCCTTTTATCCCACATAAACAGGAAAAGCGACAGGATGTCTGGAGATGCTGAACGGTCCTCATACAGGAAAAGCCTACGCAGCAAATGCCTTTCACTGTATAAAAAAACCTATTATACTAATCAAAGCATCCCATAAATACACATTGTGACTAATAAATGAAAGAGTTTTAAGGGAGGTGATTTTTAAACTGTCTGTTATTACAGGGCTCTGTGGGAGAATATGAATGGAGGGACCCCACCTTGCTGCCAATGATCCTCTGCACTTCTTCGTCTGGCGAAGCGGGTGTGGAAGCTAGGTCAGGGTTAGAGTTACTGATGCTCTTGGAACGTGAGAGGTGAAGACTGCTAGGACGACCTGTTGCACGGGATAATGTGGCATACTGGATGGGAAGCTCATATGAAGGTCCCACTGTGTAGTAATAGAAAAACAATTACAACCACACCCTCAAATGGGAGGTTCACCATTTCTAGGTTTACTTGATTACTCAGTTTATTAAATTGCTGAAACAATGTGTATGTGGAATAGACTGTTATGAAACTCAGGAATTAAAGTGCACAAATAAGCATGTTTTCCAACAATCAGATGCTCTTTGACTGCTCAAGTAGACTGCTCAAACACAACCACTTTAGCCCAGGGAGAGCAAGCCAATTGAGCGATTAGTTGCATCAGGTGTGGTGGAGCAAGAAAAAACGGACATACGCAGGACAAGTGCTCCAGCACCAAGATTGGGAACCACTGAGTTTAACATTAATAAGTACAATTAAAAACATTTGCATTACATTTACAGCATTTAGCAGACGCTCTTATCCAGAGCAACTTACTACAGTGCTTTGTTTCCACATTTGATCATAACATTAGTTACCAGCTCAGATCAGCAACTACTGATTAACTATTTTAACCTTAAAAAACTAGTAACCCTGTAACTAGAACAAAAGGAAGTGCCATTCGCGTTGTTTTTTTGTTTTTTGTTTTCATGGCTCACCAGAAGGGGGAGACAAAGGCTCTGTGGTGGGCAGATGGAAGCAGTAGTGGATGTAAGAAGCCAACAGGCTGTTGCGGCCGTGTTGGTCCTGATTCCCCTCTAAATTCTTATGGATCTGGTTGACCAGGAGAGCCATTGCCTCAAAGGCAGCCCGACCCAAGTTGACTGCAATGGAATGGTTAAGAAAGTATTCAGTTAGGAGACGAGAGTAAACGTTTCATTTTCAAAGAGTAAACTAATTTAATAAGGCTTTTTGGGATATTTGGGAATTTGTAATTTGATTTATCCTGAAAAAAATGAAACCAAACAATATTGAATGTAAGAGAGTGAATGAAATTAAGAGGTACGCACCAATCTGACCAGCAATGACAGGAGGATGGACAATGAGAAGGATAAGTTTGTTCAGCAGCTGATGTAGGAAGCGTACGCAGGTATCCAACAGCGCCCCTTTCAGGGCTGCCATACTGGCTTTTAGTTCAGCCTCCACGTTTGCCTCTGTGATGATAACATCCTTCAGTCGGAATGGGAAAGAGTATTCCTCCAACACATATACCAAGGTAAAGAACTTATCCAGATGAGGATCCTACAAATGACATAAAGCATGTGGTAGAATTGCGCACCCAACTCAGAACCTCTGCTTAATATGCATGTGTTATTCTTAAACCAGTTACCTGGGTATGAACAGAAGAGGCGGCTGTCACCACTACATTAAACACTCCTTTGTGATTGTCCACCCATTTCATTCCTGGCAGCTGCACCTAAGACACATCCATATCACTTATATTTCAGCTGATCATGGTAACAGTCCAAAAACCAAAATGGGAATAAACTGCCCTACATCAGGGGTGAGGACAGAGTAGCTGGGTGGAGGTTTCTCCACAGACACTGGCAGGCTGAAGGATCCTGTGCGTAGACGACCGTGCTGCATCAAAGGAATCCACTGCAGAAAACAGACTTTCATTAACCTACTTAGATATTACCATCTCAGTACAAATCACTTTCATCTAAACATACCTCTTGATGTTCAAATGACAAAGGGAAAAATGTCTGAGCACATTTCAAAGCTGCAGGTTGGCAGGGTGATTAAGCAAATTCAAAGAGGTGTACAAGTTGTTGATAGGTAGTGCCTTTACAATAAGAGAAGTAATTCAAGGATGGGGGCCTAAAAGTGATGTTGGAGGGATGGAGGCACTCACAGTGTATCCTACAGGTGTCTCCAATGGCGTGTTCTGCTTGGGCTGGCAGCTGATGTGGTAGAAGGTAAAAAGCAGGTGGTGGTTGTCGGTCAGATTGGCAGGGATCTTCATCTTCACTTCCTCATAGAACTCAGGAGACCTGGTGTAAGTAAGCACATGTGAGAGAGAGAGAGAGAGAGAGAGAGAGAGAGAGAGAGAGAGAGATAAATAAACCAATCACATATAGAGCTTATATATATAAAATATCTGCATGTAAGGCCTATTACTTGTTGTGGTAGATGACTGGTGTATATGCCTCTTTGAAGAATTCTGCACTGCTGGATTTCCCAAAAATGACCTGATACAACAAAAGGACATCACATTTAATTGATAAGGTCATAAAGGCTACAAAAAACTGTTCCTTTCTTTTAATAATGTTTTGTGTTGATAATAACAATAATTTCAATGCCCTTCAATTCCAAACATTTCAAAACAATCAAGAATAGAAACTGAAAGACAATTCTGCAGAGAAAATCAGGAAAGATTTTTTTTGTCAAGAACAATAAGGAAAAAAAAAAAAAAAGTACATTTCTGAGCCATATAGACATGTGGTGTCTGTTTATGTGTGTGTACTCACAGGCATAGCCTGACTAGGGTCCTCTCCTGCCATGAACTGCACCTTCACAGCAATGTTCCGCACAGAGCCCTGTCTGCTGCTAAAGTTCAGACTCTGAGGATACACGTACAGCAGGTTCCTACACAGAGAAACAACACAAGTCATGAACTCATAGCCTAAGATTAGAGCTTAGTGCAGATCATAAAAACACCTTCAATTCAACACCATAGAACTGTGTTTTCCAGTTACCCCCCTTAATGACTAGTTGTTCTCTGCTTTTTTTAGCCTTGATTGCAAATCAAATTTTGTTTGGTTACTCAAATATAAATTTTTTACTAAGACATATATAGTGTGAAATTAAAAGTAAATGACAAGTTAAATAGTGAATTCACTTGCCTTTACTTTATTATATTTAGGAAGGATATCTACTATAATTGTAGAGAATGCTGGGAAGCAACCGATGGGTCTAATCAGAGCTGTAAGCAGACCTACATATGGATCATGAACATGAATCCCAATTACTTTTTCAGCAAATAAACTGCTCAGATCAAATCTACAGGCACTTGGACATTTTGTATAACAAGAAATGTAGCCAAGTATTGTAGTATATTTTTACAAGACTAGAACCAGCAAATCCAATGATTGAGTGCTTTTACCTGCTCACAGTATTTAGATCATAAAATCTCAAAACAGGTCAGTCCAAAAAATAAATAAATAACCTGGCCATGTTTTTTAAATAACATACAATTTAGGCAATTCCATTTGTGCTTCCCTAGTAATTAAATTTGTAGTGAGGTTATGGAAAAGAAGGGCAGCCTCCTGAAAATGTGTCAAATCATGGGGAAAAAAAAAATCTAAATATGGTACTTAAACTCCAAAAACAGCTGTTTAAAACATACACAGACAAAGACAAAATTCACTTCTCATTTAATTTAATAATAAAGTTGTAAGCAGTGTTTTAGTCTTTGCTGCTTTTTGAATGAGGTTTATCACCGTGTAACAAACCTGAAGAAAAAGGCACAAAATCCCATTTACATGATTAATGTTTCAGAATTTTTGGAGGGTCACATTCATTGTCCTGACTACAAAAAAAAAATACATTCAACTTTTTCATTTGTTTAGAGACTATGTAAAAAAATAAGTAAATAAATAAAAAATGTAAAGACTATTAATTTAAAAATGTAGATACTTATAAAGCAGAAATGATTCAAATGCCCACACTAAACTTGCTCTTTGGCTGAAGTGGCTGTGTATTGGAGTAAAAAGAGGAAAATATTATAACCTGAGAGGATGCTCCACAACCCAAAGAGTAGGTAATGGTATTAAAGAAAAATGAAACAAGAAAAATGATCAAATGGACCCTGAACATGCCGAAAGATCAAAGAACAGCTTGACACATATCCACTGGCGACGTCAACATGTACAAGGGCATTAAACTATGGATTTGCTATTTTGAGTAAGATACGAAGGCAAGGCTGATGAAATGAGTATGAAAGAGCATGACCTTAAAACTTTCAACTTTTGGCTAAATCAAACAGTGAACAGGTGATTACAGCATGTTTATGCACTCAGCTTGCTCTCTGTATAACCACACACTCGAGAAATCCATACAAACTCGGTTTTCTCCACAATCTAGGAAGAACAATTTCAATTAAATGAATTAAACATGCAGGTCATCTGAACAGAGAGAATTCTTCGGGGCGAATAAAACGTTTAAATGAGTACGTGTTTGCGAGTGTGTGTGTGAGAGAGAGTGAGAGAGAGCGCATGTTTGTTCACAGTGTTTTGTGTGTAAGAGAAAATGCGGCATGAGCCTGACTGAGTACATGTAGGTATGTCAGAGCTTTGACCCTTGTCTGAACTACACAGCAAGGTCACACACTCTCTCACACAAATCTACTCTGATTGGCTGTTAGCACAGCTCCATGGAGCATATAAGAGCTGCTACAGGCCACCCTAAGCCAGTTAGGGACACAGTTCCAGCTAAGACCAAGAGCAAAGGGTGAAAGCCGGGATCCACTGCACAAAGGAGCCCTGAAAGAATATCCAAGACAATCTCTGTTAGAATTCTGCTGGTTCCATTGTATATTCGCTGTTTAGTAGAAGTGACAGAATCTTAGTCAGCCTGCTCTAAACACCCTCTGTCAGCCTACTGCAGGGACCACAGGATGTGGGCCATTCTCTGCATGTGTGTTTGTCTGTGGGTGTGCGGGGTGTCTCCCTCTCCACTGAGGACACAGCATGAGGCCAGGGAGGCCATGGCAGATGAAGTGAACGTGCTGATGTATGGTGTGCTGCAGTTCAGCGAGTCTCTGCATCATATGTACCAGACAACTGAAGCAAAATTTGCACGCGTGGCCCAAACCATCAGTCACATGGAGAGGGTGGTTCAGCGCCTAAGCCAGGACACAGAACAGGTTGCTCGCACAGAAGGCCAGATTAAAGAGGGGCTCAACCTCATCAAGGTGAGAACATACCAAGCAGATCCAAGCAGCCAGAGTCCAGCTCGGTTAGATAGAAGATCGCCCTGCTCAAACAATTCTGCACTTCTTTTGACTTCTACTAAACAAAACCCATGAATAAGAAGCTTCCGTTCAGGGAAATCACCAAACTCGGCTGGACACTAGCCCCTCTAAAAGAAAACCTGGACTAGAGACAAGTAAAAGGCAGGGAGATATTGGCTGACCAATGTCCAAACTCTGATGTCTTTTGTAATTTACATGGAGGCAGGAAGTAAGGATCAATGTGTTTATATTGATCTGAAAGGATAGAGAGGGTAGTGTTTCATAGGACTAGCCCACTGTGTGCAATCCAGTCCTCAGAGTGCCCCAGACAATCCACATATTTGCTTTTTCAAATTTATCCTGTTCTGTTCTTTGATTGCTTCAGGTGTGTTAGGAGCTGAAAAAGGGAAGGCTGTTGAGAAAAAAGTCTACACCCTGATATTAAAAGAAAGCACTGAGAAACCGATTATTCTGCAGCAGAAGGATTGGTAGAAGGAGGGGAAAAAGGATTTACAACTGTTGTAATTCACAGGCTCAGATGACAACACTGCAGGCCCAGGCTCAGCACACCAAAGGTCTAGTCAACAAGGTGCAGCAGGAAGATGCAGAGCTAAAACAAAAGCTGACAACCCTGGAGGCAAACCTGAGCAGGTCCACTCCCGACAGCATCCAAGCAATGAAGGTATGTTTACACATCACCACACCTCCCAAAATCACCTGTAATTGACATGCACTCAGCACTCTTCATTGATAATGAAGTATTAGACCAAATTACAAATGATACAACTAAACTAGTGATATGATTAATAACAATTATCAGCAAAAAAATCCATGCCAACCTTCACCATTACTAGACACATTAAACTGTTAGCTGAGCATTTTGTAAGCTGGCATAGCTAGCCTCCACTTCACTCACTGCTTTTCACTACAAATTTCTTACCACTTCAAATAACTTTCCCACAGCAGACAATCCAGAAGCACAACACATTACTTGATGCCCTGGTAGGCTGGACACAGCAACAGAAGCTGCATCTGGAAAGTCAGAACCAGCAGCTGGCAGAGTTGCAGAAACAAACGACTGTGAGCAAGCTTTCATTTTGCTTTTGCAGTTCATTAAAAGCATCTGTGGGAACAGTAACTTGCAGAACAGGTAACTCATGTCTGTGCTTGCCTCTCTCTTCAGTTTGCATCATAGCATCTGAAAGTGCCCCTGGACATCAAGGGATCAATCAATGAGGACAATGAGCCACTTCAACACTCCCAAAGTGCTGTCCAACACAAATACTTTCACTAAAAATGCGCACTCTTTCCAAAAACAAAAAATGTAAAATGTACATAGACCTTTGTTCCATGATAAGGTTCCAAATGCAGCCTTTGTTTTAGATGTGTTGCACTTTGTTTTGTTTTCTAACTTATAATAAATTAATTTTTTTTTTTTTTTTACAAAAGTACAAGGTGGTGGTAAATTATTTTCAGTCAAGTGCTTTTTTTTTTTTTACATAATTAACAAAGAAGATGAATTTAGCATGACTTTTTTGAAAAGCAGACTTTTATTCCAAGACAATCCAGAAATACGTCATGTTGTATCACTGCAATCTTTTTCTAAGACCAATTAGAGAATTAGTCAAGATTCTTGTGCAATAGCAGGGAAAACTACATGTACTTGGGGCAAATTACAAATCAAGGCTAATTCCAGTAATAAATTAATCAGGACCAAAAAAAATGGAAAAAAAATATGCAATGTGTGATGAAATCGGTAAATGACTATACCTCATTTACTGTAAATGAGGTATAGACTATGAACATGAGAGAATCAGATCAGAAGTAATGAAACTAAATCATTTTACCATCAGGTAATAAACATAGCATTTTGCATAACCCATATAAAACAAATAGTCATTTTAACTAAACTGGTTCAATCCGGAGTTATTCTGCAATTTTTTAAAGTAAATTAAAGATTTACTTTACTGAAAATTTTAAAATTTCAGTGCAAACGTGACAATGTGCTAATATGCATCGTAAAGGATATAACTAATGAAATAAAATGATCAGAAAAATCTGCATAGATTACCAGTATAGTACTACCAGTACCAATCAATAAGCAAGTCCAACATGTTTAGTCCAGAATGTCATACTGTGCTCGCCTTTGCACTCATTCATGAAAATGATAGTCTTCCAGTGTCATGAATCAGACCAAAATTAATGAACTGATTAAAGAAAACTTAATGAACTGATAAATACATAGTTTTCCCTCCAAATGAACAACTATTAACTGTAAGCCTCATTTTTCCTTGACCGCTACAAAGATACTCTAAAAAAAAATTAATTGAACAACCTTTTAAAAATATGAATAAAAAACTCTTCTAATTGTAGAATAAAGCTCAGCTGTGCAGATATTTGGCTTTCCTGTTAGTATATCAAAGCCATCAAAATGCCTTTAAATCTAGGCCTTTAAAAATATCAAATACTATTTTGTGACATAATTTGATTTGCTGTCAATGCCAAACTGAAAACAAACCACATATGTAAGCTAGAAAAACAGACAACGAAGAGAGCCATGTGCGCAGTAGCACACTGTGAAAACATTTCCGATATCAACAGATATACCACAACTCTAAGTATAAACGTCCGCTTTGGCATTTTAAATCCATCACCCATTAAAATTATGTGCTCATTAAATGCAGTGTAATATTTAATAATGTATTTAGGTTTATTCCTCTAGTTTATGTCTGTCTACCAATATTCAATATTCATGCTTTGAGAAGCCAATCTGAAACTACTGCAACCAGCAAAACTTTAATTTTAGTAATTCATACTGAAATGAGAAAACGACAATATGGTGAAGCGAGATCCTGATGTGCGTGTGTGCATGTGCATGTTTAGACTGACCTGTAAGTGGTATGAGGGGTATAAACATAGCGTGCAGGGAACTCCAGCACCTCCTTAGTAGGCCTCACACGTAGGTCAGGGTA
This sequence comes from Hepsetus odoe, assembly GCA_017165825.1. NCBI lineage: Eukaryota > Metazoa > Chordata > Actinopteri > Characiformes > Hepsetidae > Hepsetus > Hepsetus odoe. The sequence continues at coordinate 17,214,202 of CM029368.1, forward strand.
GGGCTTCACATGGAGCAGCTCAGGAGACAAACAGTAGTGAGGAGCCTCAGGAGCAGGGGAAATATCTATCTTTAACTGAGCTACCGCACAGAGACAAAGAAAAAAACAAGAGAATAAAAAGGAGGCAAAAACCAACAGTATGGTAAAGGAATATTTCTTAAATAGAAATAGAATAGAAAAAAAAATGGTGGACATCATGCTAGGTGGTGTTTACCTGTGACAGGTCTAAGGCGTCGGAGTACAGATGACGGCCTCCTCATGTCAGCAAGAAACTTATATAGATCTTCATCACTCAGTCGGTCTCCTTCCTACAGGACAGTAAAGGCACCTTGCGTTTAAAAAACACAGTGTAATCTACACAGAATTTAAAAGGGCATGACATGACATTTTATTTTTACAATTTAAAGATTACCTTACAGATTTTAGCATAGTTTTCATGTGGCAATGCTTTTAAACCCACATTTATGTAATCTAAGGCAAGTTAGGAAAAATCCAACATTTGAATGGACAAGCACAATCAAAACCAGGATGCTATGCCAAGTGTGACTTTAAAAGATTATCCAGTTTTCTTCTTATACTGCTTATGTGGAGGTTAAAAGCCTGTTTTATCAAAACGGGTTGGTTTTCAAGGCCTGATTACACAAGATCAGCTGAGTCTTGCCATCACCTTATTCAGGTTGTTTCCCAAACGATACTCCCAAGAGTCCCAAAAAAAAACACTACTCTGTAGGTGCAGGTTTGTACCGGTGTGGTAGCCCTTCCCATTCCAGTTTCTGATATTGAGTTCCACCCACTATAAATCTGAAGAAAAGCTAACTGGCCTGTTTAAAGAAGTTTGTCACTGTGAGTGTGGCCGGCCGGAAGTTGGTGAAGTTGCACATGTCTTCTCCCACACTCATTCGCTCAAAACCCTTCTTCTTCCTTTCGTTCCATGTTCCCTTGCGCTCTATGAGTGGAAGGGGTAAAAATCTTTACAGTCTCCATACATTCAGAAATAATGTCTGTATTTTTGGCTCATAAAGAGAACTGCCATAAAGAAGTGCTATTGGGTAAAATGATTGGATTAAATGACAGCTCTCTATTGTGCAGCAGCACTGTAGCATTAACAAGGTAGGGTTAGTGTTCTAGAAATAACCTGTGTCTGAATCAGAGTCTGACCGCTCCAGGCCCCCCACACTGCTGACAATGTTGAGGAGGTGGATGGCTGTCCAAGCAAAAGGCATTCGGAACCGACCCAGTCTATTGCATGACTGCTCTGCCTGAGCCTTCAGCTTCTCCAGCTTCTCCTTGTGCTGCACGCATACACACACACACAAACACACACATGGATGCAGAAAAGACAAAAAACAAGATAGGCTGCCTTCTGAAACCAGTCAACAGACAAATTCAGCAGCACTTCATCTCACTGTCTGACAGTTCCCAGGCTGGATGAAACTTGGCTACAGAATAGTACAGTGGCAAGTCCAAGTTGAGTGAACTTTGATCGTTTTGAAGAAATATAGCAAATATTGCAGCAGCCTAGAAATTGAGAAATCATTGAAATATATCAGATATTTATACCAGGGGCATCTGATGACACGTACAACCCGTATGTGCACAATCAGCATGTCTAACTATGAGCAAACACGGAGAGACGGACAAATTGGCAGGTGCATGCACACACAAGCTTACCTTGGTAGAGTCAGACTCCTTCATGACCATATATGGCTCACAGCACTCTCCTATGTCTCCCTGTTGCAATACTTTCTCCAGCTGTAATACAGACACGAAACACATTCAAACGATGTTAAGGCCATGTTAGACACAACAGAACACGTAGTTGGCCATAAGACCAAAAGAACAGCACAAACTTTCCAGATTTTTTAGCTTTTGAAGTTGTCACCAACCCTTCTCCTGCACATTTACCTGACTGCTAGAAAACTGATCGAGTTACATATTTAAAGAGGGTCTTTATAATTATTATTAAATGCCTGAGCCTATTTGTATGCATTATGTACATAAACATATAAATATGCATATACATACCTACATGCTGGGTGCTGACCACTTCTGACCCTAGGTAAGCTCTAAACCCTATGAAGCTACAGAATTCTGAGCGCTATGGCCCATCAAAGTCACAGTGGGCCTGTGCCCCCTGGTGGTTATACCTTGATGACCAGGAAGATGTCAGAAGAGGGGTAAGTGATGGAGAAGATAGCAGAGCGGGCGAGGGTGGAGATGGCTGTGTGTGGGGTGTGGGGACGGAGCAGGCTCTTCATCTGGTCTGAGTTCAGGTCAAAGTGGAAGTTCTCTGAAATCTAAGACAAGATGAAGGACAAAATGGATACAAAAAGGGGTATCATCACATGTATTTGATTACCAATTTTATTATTACTATTACAATCTATGTTAAAGGTACAGTACTGTGCAAAAGTTTTAGGCAGGTGTGAAAAAATGCTGTAAACAAAGAATGCTTTCAGAAATGGAAGTGTTAATCATTTATTTTCATCAATCAACAAAATGCAGTGAACGAACAAAAGAGAAATCTAAATCAAATCAATATTTGGTGTGACCACCCTTTGCCTTCAAAACAGCATCAGTTCTTCTAGGTACACTTGCACACAGTTTTTGAAGGAACTCGGCTGGTAGGTTGTTCCAAACATGACTGTGTTTCTCCTCCGTGTGACATTGATGATCATCAGCACCTGTTTGGTAAAACTGGTTGATCATACACCGACGATAATCCTACAAAATCCCTGACTTTGTGCGAGTGTACCCAGAAGAACTGATGCTGGTTTTAAGGCAAAAGGTAGTAACACCAAATATTAATTTGATTTAGATTTTTCTTTTGTTCGCTCATTTTGCATTTTGTAAATTGATAAAAATAAACAATTATTTATATTTCTGAAAGCATTCTTTGTTTACAGCATTTTTTCACACCTGCCTAAAATGTTTGCACAGTACTGTAGTTCAAATAGTTGTTTTTTAGCGCATTAACCTAAAAAAAAATATATTTTTTTAAATATAAAATATACCTTTTTCTTTTCCTTTACATCATAAAGGGCCAGTGTCCCAAATATTGGTTCAATTTCTATTTCAAACCTGAAAAATACAAACAAGCAGCTGCTGGAATTTTTTGTGTAATATACTCTATATGAAGTATGATAAAAATGAAGTGACAAAAGCAGCGAGTGTGGATTTCAATTAGACAGCGGGCTGACTAAACGTACTTGAGGGAAAGACACTTCACCATGATCCTCTGGCCTGTGTGTTCTTTAGGCACCTCTGGGACTGAGCACCTCTCCACAGCCTCATCCTGCCACAGACATACACACCATGAGACAGCAAGCTCCACAGCAACAGTGCCATGGCAACGTTGACACAGGCACCAGATCAATGTGTACACAGATATAAAGAGGTACCGACGGCAGAGATGGAAATGAGGGGAATACAATAAAGCTCTAGGCAAGACAGCTTAAAAAAAAACCCAAAAAGGTTTATTAGACAGATGGCTTGAAAAGGGCAAAATATTCTCTTGCACTTCATCCAGCACCCACAATAAGAGTGTGTGCGCGTGTGCATGTGTGTATTAAGGATCAGAGAAACAGTTTGCTTTTACAGTGTTTAGTTTTTATATGTTACTAGTTTACAGCACATTAGTAGAAGGTTTATAAAAAAAACGCAATAAAAAAATTCTAATGAAATCCATCTACCGCAGTCATTCTTAGAAAACAAGCCTGGACACAATTTTATCATCTTCGGTTCAAACCTCATCTGGTGCAGGGTAAAGCCCCAGCAAATCAGGGTGACGCCCTTGCTGGCGGTTTTCTGTGTTGCGGCGATCCATGTCCTCCGCAGCTGTACGCTCCAAAAGAGAGGGTAACAGGGCGTCTGGGGAGGAATTCTTCAGGTCAAAGATACTTGAGGCCCAGCTACCCCGTGGTGTCTCATCTAGAGACACTGACCTCCTCTTAGAGTCATCCTATGATCACAGGCAAGCACATCTACTGCGTAAGTGTGCCAAAACAGTATGCATAACAGTAAAAAAAAATCCATTGTCCAAGTAAAAGCATGTCTAAGTAAACATATGTACAAAAAATTACAACACAATACAATTTAGGAATGAAATACAACACATAGATCCAAACTATCACAAAATACTTTTCATAATATGGCAGTTATATTTACAGGATAATTACAACAATATACATCAAATGGGATATACAGTAACTAAAAAGCAGAACAAGTTTTTGTTCAGATATTGGAATATTAGAAAGCACTTGCCAAAGCAGTATTATAATGCAATGTTTTAAAACCTATACGGCTAGAATTTGTACAACGTATAACCTACAGTGTATTAAAGACTACTACAGGGTCGGGGGGGGGGGGTGTACTGAGTTTGGTGATGCATTAATTACAATAAATTAGCCTCACCCATGTCCCCACCTCCCGACAAAACCTCACCTGGTCTTCCTGCCGTTCAGCAGCAGCAACTTCATCCAGTTCAAACGTCTGCTTGATCAGGCCTCTCTGTTTCTCCCTTTGTCGCTCTGTGTTATGAGGGGTCTGCATGGTGCTGTAGTGCTGATACCTGGAAAAAACAAACAAAAAAAAAATCAACTACCATTTATATTACTTTAAAAGCCTTAAACTCCACCAAAACTTGCTGGAATTGCTAATGAAAATGTTAGCAAAATGAAAATGATTGGTTTTCAATGTATATCAGTGATGTTAACATTTCTGGCTTGAGTACTTTTTCCAGGGACTTCATCCTACTCACTTCCTTTGGATGATGAGCCATTCATCTGTGTACACCCCCAGAGCATCTCTTACTCTAGGATCAATTGTGCTGCAATGCAAAACAACACTGCATCAAGCTACTACACAACACCATTTTATCACTTTAATTCAGTTATACTGAGGACAGAACAATTTATCTACAATCAGCATCTATCTAACTCTGGAAGAACAAGGAGCTTATACTAAACCAGTACATTGCTCACCAAAGAGTATATATGTTTGTGTGTGTGTGAGAAGAGGACTCACCCTTCTTCAGGAAGGGCTGGCTCCAGTGTTATACACTCTCTCTCCTGCAGTATTAGTTCCATGTCGTCACTGGGGAACTCCAGCAGTTGTTTTAGAGGCCCAGACTCAGTGCTGGGGGCATAGCTGCTCACATATTCCTCATAATCTACTGGCTCTACTACCTCTGTAAGGGGCACCTAAAACACACGCAAGAGTGAAGATTAGGTCACTGATACGAATTAAGCTAGGGCTAATTTCCACTTATTTCTGTAACTGGACAACCTATAGATTAAACGCCTGTCCCCTTTATCCTCTAGATTACAATTTTGTTTTGCCCTCCTCCATTTTATGCCTGTTAAAATGATGTTAAAATTGCCTGTTCATGTATGTCTTTACAGTGTAGTATTGTGTTCTAACTGCTTATTACTATTTATGACTAGTTACTAAAACAACTATTGTCTTACAACATCTAAATATTTTTTACAGGCTATAAACAGTGCATCTACTTCCTGGAAAAACGCGAGCACATTGCAGAATGCCTTATAAATCTTTAAAAAAAAATGTCAGGGGTAAGGAAGTAGGAAGAGTAGGAAGGGTTGTGACACTTTTGAGGGCAGAAGAGAAAGTGATTGCGGTTTGTGAAAATAACCACTTCCCTTTCCTACTACTGTTCATAAAGCTCTTGGTTCTACTGTTTTCACATGTGAGGGTGGGGGGTGTTAATTGGCTGAAGTAAAAAGAAAAGATTCCAGTGTGACGTCAATAACACCCTGATAACATGATTTGCATTTTCAGATTATGTATGTTAAGCTACTGTAGAGTTTCATCTAAGTTAGGCAAAACAAACTAAAAAATATAATGAAATTAGGCATTCTCTTGTACACACATATGCACATAAAAACTCACTTGTTGGTGGGCCCCAGGTCGTTTTTTTGAGAGCTGAGGAGAGCCATACTCCCTAGATACCTGCTTCCTGACTTCTGCAGCAACCGTCCTGAGAGAAAGAGAAGGAAGAGAGGGAGTCAAACGAAGAGAAAGATGAGAACCATCACTAAATTAGCCGTCTCTACCAGGAAGCAGACCCTCTATTTGTACAATAATAAGTTCCCACAAAGGCATGCTTGGAGACTGAAGAATCTTACCCCAAAGTTGCACTAGAGCTTTCAGAGCCTAACAGATCTAACAGGTACTTTAATTATCCTAAAGGAAATGTAGCTACAGGTAATTGCTTAAAACCACCAAAATTGCATGACATGTCTAAATTATTTTAAACTTTCTTCGATTGCATTGAGTTGATTAAAAACAACAACAAAAAACAACTGCTAACAGATTTTCTGATATTGTGACACTTATCTACAAGTTACCTGAATTCAAACCTCAAGACAGCTGTTACTACTGTTTTTAACAATGCGGTTATATTTTTGCACATTCTGAATCATCTGTGGATGACTCACTTTGAGATTAATCTGTTGTAGGCTCAATACTGCCAAATGGACTAAAAATGGAGGCTTCTGAGTGATGCTGAGCGCTCTGACAGAGAATAGGCATGATGCCAAAGCTCTGCCCACTTATGGTCCAACAGTAAAGGAACAGGCTCAATCCCTAACAAAGCCACAGCAACCCCCGTGCCCTTCTCCTCCTTTCAAAGAGAGCATGCAGCTGCTCCCTCACAAACTGGCTCAGTTGTTCAAAGTCTCACAGACACACACACACACACACACACACACACACACACGCACAGCTGCTGGGGTTCTAGAGTTCCCCTTTGACACTCCTGATGGTGAACCCTGGCTGTCTGACTTTATGCATGCTGCTTGCTCTGTATTACAGCACTTTGCAATCACAGTCACATAAACAAAAATCTCCATCACACACTTCCTTAAAGAAACAGTTTGGTGAAAATAAAACTATATTCTCATTACCCAAAACTGTGCTCATCAGTCCGGCCTTGCATAGTTGATGTTAGCTCTTTTAATTTGTACACTGGAGATATGAGGCTAATGTAGTTCACAAGTCATGGACGTATGTTTCTTTAAAATAGCTTTGGGCAGATTGCATGCCTGAAACATCACACACTTGCTTTAAACACAACAGAACGATAAGTAATCAAAGTAATCTCAAACAGATTTAAATTCTCTATGCAACCTGTAAACTAGTTCCAGTGCAAACCTGATGTGTATAAGCAGACATCAGCTGGACAGCTGTGTGATCAATTGCATTTAGAGTTTGAATTTTGAACAGAACACTCCTTTACTTTTTGAGACAGCCTGCACTTCTTTAACACAGTATCTGATAGACAAAAGTCCTAAGTCACTCAACACAACCCAGTGAAGAGGAGGCCTGTGAAGCAGATGAGGAACCTCCCACTGAGGTTAACATTACAGCAGCAGGCTGGGAACAGATCTCCTGAGATAACAGCCATCAGTCTTACAGAAGAGCAAAACTGCCAGTTCTACTTTAATCACACGGAGCACGAAAAAATCTTCAAACTTGATATGAGGAGATGTTTACTGCTGTAAAGGATAAGCAACACAACTACTAACAGGAGGATCCAACGTTTGTACAGTACAGGAGAACATTGTGCTACAGGTTTTTAGGTTTATGAGTATAAGACAACAAAGGTGCGTGTAATGTAAGACTACATGTAAGTATATGTGGGGTTACTTCCATTTCCTCACTTCAAGAGGAAAAAGGAAAACTTGCCCACTCTGAAAGCAATTGCCGGAATGGACCGCACACCCTTTCCTGTATCCTGCCCTCAAACAATGAACTTCACTGAACGAGAGAGAGAGGGGTGCAGAACGCTGCAGACGGAGATGAAAAAACAAAGTGGGTTATAATGAAGTTTTACAGTAAAACATTTACATTACAAATTATAGCATTTCGCAGACGCTCTTATCCAGAGCGACTTCCAGTTCCTGATTACGGGGACAGTCCCCCTGGAGCAACTCAGGGTTAAGGGTCTTGCCAAGGAACCCAGTGGTGGTAGTGCTGGAGGTGAGATTCGAACCTGAAACCTCTTGGTCTGTAGACGAGTATCCTGCCACTAGACCACCACCACATGTGAAATACTGTCCTTGTTCACATTCAGGGTTGCACCAAAATCTTGACATTAACTGCATACTCTCATCCGGAGTGACTCCCGTTTCCTAATTACAGTGACTGTCTGCCTGGAGCAACCTGCGATGAAGGGTCTTCAGGGGTGGTAGTGCTTGGTCCATATTCTACCACTAGTCCACCATCAACCCTAACTCATTTGGAAGGAAAGCGGAAAGCAGAAAGCTGAATCGGTCACTCCCAGCTGTGAGATTCGCAGGGAGATTCAGGCTGATGAACCTTCTTTTCCTGGTTATCTACTCCTGATTTTGCCTGATGGATTGCTCAAGGCTTCTGACGAGCATGTAGATCCTTAAACCTGCAATATGAAGCATCTTTATAGTCATTTCACTTCTTATTCTTTCTTGATTATCCGGTGTTGGCCAAATGAGGATGGGCTCCCCTTCGAAAACATGGGTCCTCCCAAGCTTTCTTCCTCCACTTTGAGGGCGTTTTGCCTCTGTCGCCTTCGACTTGCTCACTAGGGCCTCGGACCTGTAAATCTGCTCCAAGGACAGCTGGGAAAAGTGCTACATGTATAAAAGTGACTTGGCTACCTTCAGATTAGTCTAAAGCGAGGAAGGAAAGTTTCGTCTGGGAGTTTCACCTGCACCTCCACAAACAGGGCAGGGCAGCTCAGCCTGTCACCAGCCCCGAGCTTAAACAAACCCGGCTTTAATAAAACGAGGAAAACGTTTAGAGGAACGTTCAACCTGAGCAGAAGAACTTATATTTCCTCCTTCTCCCCTGCGAGGGAAACTCAGGCCACAGTCATGACTAAGTGAAACCTGATCTTAGCTTAGCTCAGAGGCTGGTTTTCCCCTGTATTTATTTCTTTTCTGGCCACCATTTCATCTTAGCAAGCTAACAAAGTCTGAGGATTAGTCTGTGTGAACTGTCAGCGGGACCGACTCGTCTGTCCGGTCGGGCTATTAGCTGAATTAGCTCCGGTGAAAACTCCAGCAGCTCTCTAATCTCCAGTGCCCAACTTCTCCCCTCGGGAGCTGCGGGCGACTTCATGGACCTTAACATACACGGATGTGTTGACCTGTAACGGCGAGGAGATTAAGAAAAGTGATAGTATGTGCAGCAAACCCTCCCAGGCGCCTTTTTTCTGTGAGCAAAACAAAAGGCTCCTCCGGTTTCTAACCGTCGCCCTTCCTGGACACCGAGCTGGGGCGCGGAGAGCTGCGCTCCCTCAGACACAAAACAACGACCCGCACACACCTGTTAATCTTGTGAGCAAACGCCCTCCGCTCGCTCGTCCCGCTCGCCATCCCCGCCGAGCATGAAGCTCCTCTTGCCCGAGCTCTCGTCTTGGAAGTCGGCTTCTGATTTGCTGGAGCTACTTTCGGACCGCTTCCTTGTGTCCGGCGCAGGGCGGGCTGCTTCCTCCTAGCGGTCAGGGGCCAACATGGCCGGCCTGCTCTCCCTCCCACCCCGGCGCAGCAACACCTGAGCTCTCCGTTCAGCGAGCAGGCGACGCGGTGTGACCGAGAGAGCAGGTACAGCAGTGACTTCACTGGCTGAGAGCAAACGACCGCCTTCACAGCGGGTTTTCGGGGAGGATGTAACCCCTAATAGCAACGCAGAGCTCCCGTTGTTGGGTTTCAGCTCGCGCCTGTTCCATTGTCCAGGTCCGGAAAGTACAAATCCACTCCGGGATTTTGGTCCGACTAAATGGAGGGCCGTTCCAGCGACCTAAGCTCACGTGAGAAAGCAGCCGGGAGGAGCAAAAATCTGGAGAGGATTTGTACTTTCTGGATCTCCGCTAATCACGCTACGTTTAAAAACAAACAAAAAAAGGATGGATGAGCAGAGACGTGAGACTAAACGGACTGAGAAGTAAATGTAACCTCGAAAAATGATTTCACTTGAAACGCGGATCAGGTCTCAAGGTGCATTACCCCACACCTAATGACCTGCTCAGTTGCAAGATTCAAGATTACGGCCGTTTAAACGATGTGCAGCAGTAGGTAAAACTCAAATCTTGTTCGACTGCCTTCTCGCAGTCCGTAACATGAAGTGAAAGTGACTATTTGTCATTGTGAATCATAGCACACAGTGAACCACGACAAATTACAACCTCTGCTTTTAATCCATACACAGTGCAGCAGGGGGCTGCCATATCCAGCGCCCGGGGAGCAGTGGTGGGGACAGTACCTTGCTCAAGGGTGCCACAGGGCAACCTGCTGGTCTACGGTTCAAAAACACAAGAAGACGGCAATTTTCCAACTAGGCAATGCAAGATGTCACACCGGTCATTGGGTGAAATATCTGACAATGATTTCAAAGCTGTTAACATCTTGTGGGAATTTGCTCTGAAACTTGAACGCAAGGTGATGGGAGCACAAAAGTCCAACCACCTTGAATGGAGCATGTACAGCAGCTTTGGAAATAGTTCTTTAGTGGGGCCAATATCTTGCAAAATAAGCTGCAAAACCGTCCATGTACAGAAATCAGCAAAATCACACAGCTTATATTTTCACCAAAACAGCTCGGGTTCATCAACACATGGTTGGCTGGCCTCTGAAGGTGTGCTGTGGTATCTGAACCAAGAGTAAGAATCTAGTTCCTGTAAGATGAGAGGTGGGGCCTCCACAGATTTACATATATCGCATAGCTACTCAGAATATGCCAAAGATAATCAATCACAATCAGGATTTTATAAGACAGCCAACACCTTGAACTCTTTGTCATGCTCCTCAAATCATCCCTGAACAGTTTTTGCCAGGGCAGATTATCCTGTGGAAGGAGACCAAGACCATTAGGAAAAACTGTTGCCATGAAGGAAGCTGTGCATTGGGTATTCTGAAACCTTTGTATTGTAATCAGACTTGGCTTTTTACAATGTTGTGCTGTAGTAGCTCTTATGTGGGATTAGATCAGATAGACTTACCATTGCTCCCCATGCAGGTCAGCGAGTCTTGAAACCCTCTGACCATTTTGGTAGGTAATACTGGGAAGTGCATAGCTGCATACTGGTTAAACAACCCACACATCATACTGTTTCTTTTCTAGCTAAATATTTTTGGCCCTACATTCATACGCTGGTCCATTTTCCCCGCTTCCAACACATTTACTTCAGTAACTGAGTGTTCAGTTGCTGATTGATTTATCCCACCCCTTTGACAGGTACTTCTGTAGCGAGACAATAAATCAGTGTTATTCACTTCATCTACGAGTGGTTTTAATCTTGTGTGTTGTGAAAATGGTATGTTTTCCTGCGTTTTGCCCTGTAAGAGCTTGGATAGGCTCCAGCACCTCCCACAACCTTATTGAGGACAAGCGGCTAAGAATTTGAGTGAGTGAGTGAGACAGTGAGTAATTTTTGTGTCATCTTAGGAAAGTATAATAAAGCATCATGTGAGACAGACTAAAGGTGCCACAAAATGCTGTTAAACCCTACAAAGCAAAATATTTGGTTAAATTAATTGCCCCTAATGAACTGTGTGGTATCTTTCATAGTTTTCTTGTCATATTTGAGATCTTATGTAATTTTTTCTCTTTTAAAAGAAACAGACAAAAACATTGCAAAATATATTATAAGTATTCAGACACTTCAGACACATTCAGACACAGGTATTTAAAATACTTCCCGTTCCTATATCCTCTTTACATACATGTCTTTTGTACTTATGTTATGCTCATTTTATAAATCTATCTTCTTTATAAATCTATCTATCCTCTGCATCTTCCTCCTTCAAACCATCCACCTGCATGTCCTCTCTCACCATGTCCATAAACCTCCTCCTTGGTCTTCCTCTTTTCCTCTGTCCTGGCAGCGCCATCTTCAACATCCTCCTTCCAATATAATCCTCATCTCTCCTCTGGACATGACCAAACCAACACAACCTTGCTTCTCTAATTTTGTCTCCAAGACGCCTAACCTGAGTTGTCCCTATAATATACTCATTTCTAATCCTGTCCATCCTCATCACACCCAAAGAAAATCTCAGCATCTATTGACACCTCCAGCTCCACCTGCTGTCTTTTCGTCAGTGCCACCATCTCCAACCCATATAACATAGCTGGTCTCACTACTATCCTGTAAACCTTCCCTTTTACTCTCGCTGGTACACATCTATCACTAATCACTCCAGCCACTCTTCTCCACCCATTCCAACCTGCCTGCACTCTCTTCTTCATCTCTCTTCCGCACTCGCTGTTACTCTGAACTGTTGATCCCAAGTATTTAAACTCCTCCACATTTGTTACCTCCACTCCCTGCATCCTAACCACTCCACTTTCCTCCCTTTCATTCACACTCATGTATTCTGTCTTTGCCCTACTCACTTTCATTCCTCTCCTCTCTACAGCTTATCTCCATCTCTCCAGGTTCTCCTCAAGCTGTTCCCTACTCTCACTGCAGATCACAATATCATCAGCAAACATCATCGTCCACAGAGACTCCTGTCTAACCTCGTCCATCAACCTGTCCATTACTATTGCATACAAGAATGGGCTCAGTGCTGATCCTTGATGTAATCCAACCTCTACCTTAAATGCATCCGTCACTCCCACTGCAGATCTCAACACTGTCACACTGCCCTCATACATATTCTGAACTACTCTCACATACTTGCATACTCTGTAACGCTTGATTTCCTCATACAAAACCACAACTCTTGTCTAGGCACCCTGTCATATGCTTTCTCCAAGTCCATAAAGGCACAATGTAACTCCTTAAATTAAATAAAATTAATTGTATAAATCTATATATTCAGAAATATAAAAAAGATGTTCAAAATAAAATTGACACAGTACAAAGAATTCAGGCTCCAAAGGTTAGTAGGATTAGTAGTTTATTGGCCTTTCGTTCCCCAAGGTTACAGTGGTAGCTTTAATAGACCAGAAATGTCAAAATCATGAGATTCAAGTTAGAAGATTGGCAAAGCTTACAAAGCACCTTCATCTTCATTAGAAACTGTGTTTGGGGTCACTGTCTCAGATGAAGAGATTAAATTCTTTTCTAAAAAATCCCCAGGCCATCAGGTACCCACTTTCATACTTCACTGTGTATATTCTGTTTTTGGCAATGTGCCTGCAACCTTTCTTTCTGCAGACATAACAAGTGGAATTTTTGCCAAAGCGTTTTCTTTTTGTTTCGTCTGAGAAAAATCCATTCTCCAATAGTAGTTCAGATTTGTATAAACTCTCAAGAGTGAGTTTATCCACAAGAGTGTTAATTAACAGTAATAAGTTAAGAAGCTCCTTATCTTTTAGCATCATTAAAAAAAACACAAAATCATGAAACCAATGTTAATATCTTATAATGAGCAGGTGCAATTTACATTGCAATAACATTTTGATTTGCAGCACTGATATAAAGAATGTTAATAATAATAACAGGTTAATTAAATTAACATAATGTAGACTGTTATACTAATCTTAAATTTTTCAGGACTACCTTTGGTTGTGCTTGTCAACACATGTTTTTTGTTCAGGTCAAAGAATACTGTGTGTGTACCTTTAAGATTTGTATGGGCACATGAAATATATTAGATAAAACAAACATCTGAATATTTATTTCCTCTCACCGTGTGAGGATGTGAGCAATTTTGTTTGACTGGCAGCAGACTTTAACCTGTTTAATACTGTAACTGAATAAATCTTTAGTTTTACCATTCAGCTGTTGCATTATACAAATTACAGATAAATAAAAATAAATAAATAAGCAAACAAACAAACATGCAAACACGTTAAGGCCACCAGAGGGCAGTAGAAACCACAAGTGTTTGAAAGGCCATGAAAAGGCGGTGTCCAGTCATGATTCAACCAAACCACCCATTGTCCTGAGCATTGTCCAGATTTCAGAACTAGGGGTCTCAGAGATTCCTGTTTAACAGTGTGATGAATGATTTTCTGTAACCTTATCAACTCCACAAAGACAAGAGGACGTATGATCAGGCATTTATTAAAGGTAGTCCTGTGCATACTGAATTTTTCCACCGTTGTTTGTGGCATGGAAAAACATCCAATATCTAAAACAATTTTTGTTTCGGTTATAAAAAATATGAGCACTGTGTAAAAGACCCTTTTATTTCATTTAAAACCAATGTGCTATAATAAGTAGATGTGCAGGGGACATTTATTGACCTTGACGTTTGTGAGCCAGGAGGGCCATTTGTGAGCTGATAGTAAAACCTTCTTTGCTTTCTGTTTCTCCTTGCTGTAAGTGGCTCCCTTCCCCCCACGCTCACTGGAGAATGACCACACAGTGCTGGCAGTCCCCTCCCTACAGCTCAGCTCAGCAGCCTGGCCCATTAATTCAGCACCACGGAGAGCTGCTACTGCTGCTGCAGGTAGCCCACTCTTACTGTAGCCAGCACTAGCCTAAAGGAATCTGGGTGTACATGCTCATTTTTGTATATTTTAAGTAGAAAATATACCCTGACTACTTGGAAAAAACAGGAAATGTGTGTAATCTGCAATACTAGGTCAAATAAAATCACCCCGATTCTGGATACAGTTGTTTTACAAAAGCTATATGTTCCATTTTTGTAATGTTGAAAACCAATTAATTTGCTTACTATGGTTAAGGTTAGGTTTGAAATAAGGTTTAAGATCAATCATTGTGATTATACAAATAGGTAGTCTATAGTAAATGTGGTAGATATCCTGACATTATTAAAAGCAAGTATATGTGCGCTTGTGTGTGTGTGTGTGTGTGTGTGCTTGATGCACTCTGGTAGCCTCACCTGGGTGTTTTTAGTATGTCTGGAAGCATCTCTGCTCAAGTAGAGGTGGGGAGAAGGAGAGAGAGAGGGTGGGGGGAGGTAGAGGTAAAGAGAGAGAGAGTGAGAGAGAAAGAAGAGGAGAGAGAGATCTGCCTGCCATCTTTTGGGGATTTTTCATATATTATGCCCCCCTCCCCACAGGCTGGAGTCTGAGCCAGAGAGCACATTAATGAAAATAAATGAATCTCTCTTCTTTCGTCTCCACCTCTCTCCTCACCCAAATACAGCACAGTGCCTTGACCTAATGTAAAAGACCTCAGCATCACCCTAAGAACAGTAGCAGCTTGGAATAAATCCCATTATCTCTGTGCAGGGTGCTGCATTCTGGTGCTACAACATTGGGCTGATTTCCACCACCGACTTATTGAGATTCATGCAACGTCCACATTTGCTGTAATAGAATGTATCAAAAATTTTTGAAGGATGGTCTGTGTACTCAACCAGGAAGGGACTGCGTCTGAGATGTAATGGATTATTATTGCAGCTATTACGTTAGGGAAATTACCGCATTGCAGCTATACAAAAAAGCGTATACATATAGCTAGGGCCCTTTGACACTCTAGCTTAGAGAAAAAATGACACTAAATGTAAGTTACCCTCCCCTTGTGTAAGTAAGCCCAGTTTATTGTTTATTCTGTTTAGACAAACAAGTCAGGTACACACCACAAGCCCCCCCCCCCCCCAAAAAAAAAGCCTAATGGAAGTGATTGGCTGCATGCAAATAGAATATATCATATCCTGCCCTTTCATTCTCCAAAGCTTCTCTCCAGCCAGTGTTCTCCACTCTTCTCCTATGAAGGCAAAGCTTTTGGTTCCTCGACCATCAGTGCTATTGTTCCAACGCCCCTCCCCCTCCCCATCACACAGGCAGGAGAGCAATCCCCCCATCCCTGCTGCATCACGAAAGAACAAAAGCAAGAGTGTCAGACGCCACCCTCCAGATCCCTTTCACACTCCAGCCCCCACCTCCCTTACTCCCTTCCAGATGGGGCTGCCTTTTTCTTTTTTTTATTTCAGGGTCCCTTTGAACCCCCCAGAGTCCTCCAAAATTGATGTGGCCCCCTCCTTCCCCACTCCTCAGCTGCCCGTCATCCACCTGCTCTCTCGCCACGCGCCCTGTCCACCCTCCCTTTCTCCTTTGCCCCATTCCTCCCCCCGCCCCTTGCTTTTGCAGTCCGGCTGAGCTCAAATTGTTAACTGCTTCTTTGCTGCAACCTAGCTAGAGGATGTGACTTTTGGTGGCAACAAAAGCCTTTGGTGACGTGGCACCATGCAAAACAAATCTTTCTATAACCTTATGAATTTGAAAACAGCTTGCAGTTAGACACTTAAAGAAATAATTAGAGACAGACAGTATGAAGAGAGGACAATGACACAGTGGTACTTGTTCTCAACACAGTTTACAAATCCAGAGAAAAAAAATGTAGCATAAAAATACATGCTTAGTGATACACTGGGAAAATGGTTAGGAAAAATAAACATGCACTAGAGGACATTCTCAGGAGAGAAGATAGGACGAAGGCCCTGTCTAAATGAGTGCTTATAAACAAAACCGAAAGACTAAGAAACCTTGAACGCATGACTGGTGAATACATCTCTAGGACAAAACTGTATATGAGCAAATGTTAGCCATTTACATTTTTGGCATTTTAGCTGTCCAGAACCATATTTTCCATACTCTATCCAGAACCATATTTTAAATGGTTCCTTAAGGCACAACATGTAAAAAGGTTTCAATCTTAGAAAGACTATTTAATCTGAAAACTAGTTTGCATGGGTTCATGCTTCTAAACAGAACCTTTGGCTTCACTAAAGAGTCCTAAGAAATACTTTAAAGTAAAGTTTTCCCATCTCACAGACAAACTATTTATCCATGCAAAGAACCACTTAAGGAAGTAATGTATATTTCACCATTTTGTTGAAGAACCACTGAAGGACCACTAACTGTCGAAGGTGTTGAAAATACATTATTTATTTTATTAAATACATAAGTGAAACAATTTAATTTTAAATATTATTTTTAATTATTTTTGTTGGTCCATATGTCATACACAGTGTAAAGATAAGCTGCTATTTTCAAATGAGGAGGATATGAGTGAGGATATTTTAAATGTCAAATCTGAATACAACAGTCGCTTAGAAAATCAAACCTTCAATAATAAAAGATAAAAGTTTTATAAAGACAAATAAAGACAAAGTTTTCTTTAAGCAAAGAAAATGGACAACAGCATGTCCTAAAAAAGTACTTTTGAATAAATTACTGAGGAGGTCTTGCTGTAGAATACACTCACTCACACACACACACACATAATATACGCACATCCAATCAACATGTGTTTTGAAGCAAGCATGCTTGTATTATAAATCATGGCCAATTTTATCCATTCATCATGTGGGCAAACGCAACAGCAAACCACTCCACTTAAAGACTGCAGTGATGTCTGCTGAAGCATGAGGAGGAGGAGGAAGAGGCAGATGCTCATTTGACGGTGTTGCTCTAAGAGCATCAACACGTCTCTTGCACAGGACAGCAGTGGCTGTGGACCCCCTCCTGACAACCCCCGTGCCTCTAGGGAGCAGGGGGAAGAGGAGCAGGACCCGGGCAGGCATCTGTCGCTGGACAGCTGCTGGTCACTTAATGGAATTTGCACTGTCCTTGATGAGCCGGGGGCAGGGCTAATTGACCACCGAATGTGTTAAAATCTGGTTAATCAATCCACAGGCCTAAATCCATAATGCCACTTTATCCTCTACTGTTACAGTTACCCTTTCTGTAGGAGCAGACTGGAGCTTTTGGGGAGTGATAAAGGATAAGAGCTCAGTCATACTATACATACACATCTACATTAACAAAAGAGCTTAAAGAAACCTTTAAAAATCACAGTAATAATCAGCTGTGAACAGCTGATGACAAACACATTTGTGGTCTCAGGTACAAAAGATTATTAGGAAACTTACTGCTGAGCATAAGCTCCTGTCTTTGTATGAGGGCAAAATATCTTTTTTGTCATTGTTTGACATCAAAATAATCTGAAAAGGCAGAATCAAACCAGACCAGGATGTTAACATTCTAATAATACTAGGTACATAACTTTTATATCTTTAAACCTTAAAAAAAACCTTAAAACCATATATACAGTCACCTATACAGTACTGTGCAAAAGTTTTAGGCAGGTGTGAAAAAATGCTGTAAACAAAGAATGCTTTCAGAAATGGAAGTGTTAATCATTTATTTTCATCAATCAACAAAATGCAGTGAATGAACAAAGCAGTAAAATTTAAATCAAAATCAATATTTGTGTGACAATTTTGCCTTCAAAACAGCATCACTTCTTTCTAGGTACACTCACAAC